>JADBJO010004024.1:170000-175000 GCA_016801955.1 Conus betulinus | reverse complement strand
CAGGTGGGTTTACTAACCACTATACTACCGAGGAGCTTACTGTCGTTGGTTACACTTAAATTTATAAACCGTTATTCCTTAAACTGTACATCACAAAATTATCGTTTACAGCCGTTAGTAACGGCTGTTCTGGTAAAATAAAAGATCGGCCCTCATCCGTGACCCATAATGGACATACCTACCAATTTTCAGAAAGATCGGTCCAGCAGTTTTGTCTGGAGCCAGTGGAACACATTTTGACCACGGACAGACAGACAGACACACAGGCAGCATTTCTTCGTTCCCATTGTACAGTACACCTGTTCTATAAGAACTGGAGTACAGAAAGGTCACATAACTATACAGCCAAGCCAGACGAGAGACGGGAATGGCTCTGGGAGAGACGTGTCCCGTGTGTGCAGTGTGTCCCTACCTGCGAACAAGGCAGTGGCCGTCACTCCTGACGTGGCGTTGTCGTACAGCCTGAACACGTCTCTTTCTTCGTCGTCCGGCAGAGCACCGCTAGGGACGATGCAGCTTTCTGTGTCTTGCTGTATGTCCTGCTGCTCCTGGTCACGTGCGTGCGCGAACGTCGCGCATGTATACGCACGCACGCAGACAACACAACACACACAAACACGCACGCGCGCGCGCGCGCGCGCGCGCACACACACACACACACACATAAACGCGCACGCACGTACACACGCGCACGCACACACACACACACACACACACACACACACACACACACACACACACATACACACACACACACACACACACACACACGCGCGCGCCCACACGAAGTCACACTCTTTTTCGTAACGGGGCTTTTCTTTGATTAATGATTGTTCACACTGACTAACCACAAGGCTGTAAATCATGTCGAAGGGAAGAAAAAAAAACAACAACATTGTGCCAGAAAACAAATTTTTTTCCTTGATAGGCTATAGCAATCCGTAAGTTGCACATTGCATGGTACACAGTCACAATTAGATCAATATCTAGCTGTTTGCTTAAACAATTAAAAAAAAACACGAAAACTTGACAACATCTCTCTCTCTCTCTCTCTCTCTCTCTCTCTCTCTCTCTCTCTCTCTCTCGATCTCTCTCTCTCTCTCTCTCTCTCTCTCTCTTTCTCTGATGACCACAGATGAGGACAGATTCAGACAGACACTAACGGATGACCACAGATGAGGACAGATTCAGACAGACGATAGCGGATGACTACAGATGAGGACAGATTCAGACAGACCATTACGGATGACCACAGATGGGGACAGATTCAGACAGACCATAACGGATGACCCACAGATGAGGACAGATTCAGACAGATGATAACGGATGACCACAGAGGAAAACAGATTCAGACAGACGATAACGGATGACCACAGATGAGGACAGATTCAGACAGACGATAACGGATGACCACAGATGAGCACAGATTCAGACAGACACGACACTAACGGATGACCACAGATGAGGACAGATTCAGACAGACGATAGCGGATGACCACAGATGAGGACAGATTCAGACAGACACTAACGGATGACCACAGATGAGGACAGATTCAGACAACAATAACAATGACCACAGATGAGGACAGATTCAGACAAACTTTAACAGATGACCACAGATGAGGACAGATTCAGACAGAGGATAACGGATGACCACAGATGGGGACAGATTCACACAGACAATAATGGATGACCACAGAAGATGACAGATTCACACAGACAATAATGGATGACCACAGACGCGCACAAACTCAAGGAGGCGGTAAAATCATGAGCAGCAGAGAGGCTGAGAGTCGCTCACAGAGACCGTGAAGGAGGTCCAGAGAGGCATGTGAAGGTCGTGGCTGTAGACGGTGGTGTGGGGCGGGAGTCGGACACACAGACCGTGGTGGACTGCTTGTCCTGAAGGACAGGGTGCATCAGGTCCTCCTTCGCCGCTTGGAACAGGAGACTCTGCACAGCAACAGGGGTCACAGACTGTGTCCAGCCCTGGACAGCGCTGCACGACAGTCATCACCTGACACAACCATGGTCCTGTTACAGAACAGGTCCACTCAGAAAATCCAGAGATCAGGAGGGGGAGGGAGAGGTCCTGGAGGTGGAAGCTGCTCTCACTAACTACACCACGGTCTGAATGTTTTTGACTAATCCCTTTGGGGTGGTTGGTGGTGATTGCCTCTTCTGGTATCTGTCCCCCATCTTCCTGTATCAGTAGTGGCCCTCTTGAATACCTGGAGGACTTGGAGGAAAGACAACTCTTTGACTCAGAGTCGAAAAGCACTCACCTGATCATTCTCTCCCTCTCTCTCCTCCCCCCCCCTCTCTCTCCCTCTATCTCTCCCCTCCCCCCCCCTCTCTCTCTCTCTCCATCCCTCTCTCCTCCCCTCCCTCCTTCCCTCCCTCTCTCTCCCCTCTTTGCCTCTCTCCCTCCCTCCCTCTCTCCCTCTTTCACCTCTCCCTCCTTCTCTTCCTTCCTCCCCCAACCCCTCCCTCTCTCTCTCCCTCTTCAACCCAGCACCAACCTCCCTTCATCCCTCCCTCTCTCCCTCCTCTCGTCGTGTACCATGACCTTTTTTTCAATCTGTGCCGTGACTTTTCTTCATTGTTCTTTCTTTTACCTGTGGCGTTGTGCCGTGACGTTTTATTAATTCTTTCTTTTTTATCTGTGACGTTGTGCCGTGACGTTTTTTTTTCATCCTTCTTTTATCTGTGACGTTGTGCCCTGACGTTTTTTTTTTTTTCCACAAGGCTATTGACAAATGAAATATGACTACTTAAGAAGGAGCATCAGAGCTCCGTAAGCTCCGAAAAAAAATGGTGTTTCCGTATTTCATTTCGATCATATATACAACCATGGTCTTGTTTAGCGAAGAGTCATAAAGGCAAAGTACGCTATAGCGAGGCAACGCCACTAATGCTGTACCAACAATGCCATAGTTGTCACTGTCGCCGGTTCCCAGACCCATCATATCCATGGCGGCGCTGCAATGCGGGAACGTTGCGCTAATTGTCTCCTCTTCTGTTGTGATGGTATCTTCAACTCAAACGTGAAGTCGGTCTGCTGCTCTACGGCTGCGAGACTTGGAGAATGACCAAGGCAATACAGCAAAAAATTCAGACCTTCATCAACACCTGTCTGAGGCGCATCTTCAAAATCAGATGGCCAGAACAAATCAGCAATGAAGATCTATGGAAGCAATCAGGACAGGAACCAGTGGCCAAGCAGATTCTGCAGAGGACGTGGGGCTGGAATGGACACACTCTCAGGAAGCCAGCATCCAGCACTACACGCCAAGCCTTGACATGGAACCCGCAGAGGAAAAGGAAGAGAGAGACCGACTTCGTAGCAGCTGGAGGCGAGACACTGAGGCAGAGATGAAGAGGCAGGGGACCAAAGGACAGGCATTCAGCGAGCAGCCCAGAACCGAGTGCGATGCGATGGCGGAGTGTTGTCGATGGCCTATGCTCACCCTTGAGCTATGGGCCTAAGTGAGTAAGTAAGCCTGTTGTAATGGCGGCAAAACTCCTTCGGTCGACTCAGCAGTATCGTCTTGTCCACCTCTTTCCATGTCTGCCCTGTCTGTTCTGTCCCTGCGCTGTGTATCATGCACGATGTCTCACACGGTCGGTTTGATCTCGTCACATGTCCATCCACCTTCAGCTGTCGCTGCCTCAATGTGATCACCGGTCTTCATCGTGACTCACGTGCCACCTCATGGGTCTGTGGACTTCGTCATTTATGTCATACTCCGTTCAGCAGATGCTGAGCGTTGCTTGGGATCATGATTATCATCTCCGCCGCTTGGATCGTTCTTTGAAGTTCTGCTGTAAATATTCCACGAGTCGCATGCATGTCACGAAAGGAACGTTCGACTGAAAGTTAAAATTTCAATAAGCATCTGAGACCGATACACCAGACTGGTTTTAGTTTTCATTAAAAAAAAAACTGCATGCAAACATATACGATGCACACATAAAAATCTGGTCAGGTAACAAAAAGAAAGAATCAAGCTACAACCCCCTCCCCTCCCAAATGTTTTCACAAACCAAACATAAACGAACAAATTCTGCTGGTAACAAAGAACCACAAAAAAAAAAGACTGCGAACCAAACATAAACATACAGATCCTCAGTTTTAACAACGGCGGCTGAATGAAGGAACATCAGACAAAATATTAACGAAATAAAAGCCCGACCAACACACAGAGCAGCGGACAGAGGCAGCCTACCGTCTGCTGTGGCTGTGAACAGTTGCAGTGGGTCTTCAGATCGGTCGCAGACACAGCGGACAGTGGATGACACTCTCCGTCCACGCTGTGCAGGACGTCCAGGGCCGTGGGGGCCTTCAGAATGCTGTTCAAGGACCCTCTGGTTCCATTGTTGGGGGCTGGAGTGATCTGCAGAACGTCTGGGATCCCAGATGGAAGACCAGGCGTTTTATTGCGAGTTGGTAATTAAACACGAACAGGAAAAAAAAGATAAATTGAAACAAAGATGAATCATATTATGGTGACCGTAGAATGGTTCTGTGTCAGGGCGCCCATGATACAAAAAGCCCAACATGCAGTGTTACAAAGAATTCTACCACTGCTCCTGGTCTGCTGCTACAACTACTGGTGCTGTTGCACCAGCTTTTGTTGCTGCTGCCTATACTCATCATTATCATCATCATCATCATCATCATCATCATCATCGCTGCTCCTGTTACTGTTTGTTGTTGCTGTAGTTGTAGTTGTTGCTGTCGTTGTCGTTGTTGTCATCGTTATCATCACCATTATCATCGTCATCATCATCACCGTCATTATCACCATCACTGCTATCACTGAATTCTTGTCGACATTATTTCTATCGATATCAAACCCGTTACTTCCATTCGCAATTGTTCTTTCCTCAACATCAGCAGCACACAGCGTGCCAACGAAACAGCAGGAACACGACACTTCAAGGGTACTCCTCCCTTGCCTGCTAAAAACAGGAATGACTATACTACTATATAAGGG
>JADBJO010004024.1:162500-167500 GCA_016801955.1 Conus betulinus | reverse complement strand
AACAACTGTCAGAGAGAGACACAGACAAACACACAGTCAGACACACAGACACGGAGGAGAACACTCACAGACATGGAGTCGGAACCACTGTCAGAAAGACACACCAACAGGCACACAGTCAGACACACAGACACGGGAGGAGGACACTCACAGACATGGAGTCGTAACGACTTTCCCAGCCGTGGGTGCCACCTGAACAGCTCCATCCTGATAGGCCAGACCTGATGGACAGTGGACAGAGTATTGATGAACAGATATAAAATGAATGAATGAACGAATTAATGATTGAACGAATAAATGAATAAATAATGTAATGCATGAAAGGATGGATGACTGACTGACTGACTGACTGACTGAATGTATGAATGAAAGAATGAATAATACATTGAATGAATAGATGGATGACAGACAGACTGACTGACTGACTGAATGAATGAATGAATAAGTGAATAAACAAATGAATACAAATTAGATAGATAGATAGATAAATAAACAGACAGATAGATAAAAAATACAATATAAAAATCTCCTGGCCAGCTACACCCTGGTAAGCCAAACATGGCGAACAGGGAACACAGCACTGTTAAACAAATATATAAATGAATGATTGAATGAAAAAAAGAGAGAAATATAAAAAATCTGAGCAACTTGACCCCGGTAAATCAGACCTGTTGGACATGGATAAAGCTCAGTTATGCAGACAACAGCAGAATGAAAGAAAGGATGCAAGAAAGAAAGAAAGAAAGAAGGAGAGGAAGGAAGGAAGGGAGGGAGGAAGGAATAAAGATGGAAAGATAGAAAGAAGGAAAGAAAGAAAGAAAGACAGAAAGAAAAAGAATGAAAAGAAGGAAGAAAGAATGACAGAAGAGAGAAGAAAAGACAGACTGACAAACAGACTGGCAGACAGAAAGACAAGAAGAAGAAGAAGAAAGAAAGACGGAAAGACAGAAAAGAGAGAAAAAAAAAAAAAACACCTGAGCGACATGACCCCGATAAACCAGGGAACACCGGAAAAGCGCAGTGAAACAAATAAAACCTCCTGCACAACGTGACCCTGTTTTTGTTGTTTGTTGTGGCATCAGTTACCAGATCAATGGAGCACCAAAGGCGGTGATTTTTTTTTTCCCCTTTTTTTTTTTCCCTACGGCCGAAATCCACCTCTTCATTTTTTTTGGTGCTTCACACCGTTCTCTCCATCTGCCAAAAAAAAAAAAAAAAAAAAAAAAAAAAAAATCGGGAAAAAAAAAAACAAAAGCAATTTCACCACTAGCTTTATTCCCCTCTTCAACCAGTCCCTTAAACACTATGCATAGTCTGTATGTTCTCTTACAAATGGACACAGTTTTTTTTTAAAAAATTATTTTAGTGTTTTGGCGTCTGATACAAAGTGTCTGTGTTTGTTAGTGTTCTGACGTGTGGTGTGTACTGTACTGGCACTCTCACTCTGATAAATGTGCTGCTTATACGAAGAGAACAACATAAATGAAACAAAAGACATAATGCTTTATTATTTTCCATTCTTTCAGATTTTCACAAAAAAAAAACAATGTGACCCTAATAAACAGGACCTGCCGACACAGTGCACGGCATCGACAGACAAATAAAAACCAACAATATACCAGACACGATGGGTGTAGGAGTTACCGCCCTGGCATGAAGGTTGAAAGATCGCGGGTTCAACTCCCACCAGAGAGAAAATATTTGTGGGATTCTACGGGATCGGTCGGCTCCTATCCAGAGCTGAGGGAGCTACAGAGTCGAACGAGTGAACTGGGACCTCCCTGTCGAGTTTCATCGACGTAATGTATGCGTCTCTGAAAGTGAAGTGTTGCTCAAATTTCCTGACTAACGCTGCAGGTGTCTTTATTTCTCTCGGGCCTGACCGACACAGGGACATATCAAGAAAGGAAGGGGAGAGTCATGTAGTCTCAGACCAGAACAGAAACCGTGGCATCGTCATTATCATCATCATCATCATCAGCAGCAGCAGCAGCAGCAGCAGCATCCTTCTCTTCTTCGTTGCTTGTCATGGGAATGTTTCCAAACTTTGTAGCCTATGACGCCCTTCGCTGATGTTGTGTCCTCAGATTCTGGTTTTCTCGCCAGATTTATGCCCGTTGGTCAGCTCGTGTCAAAGTCCTCCGTCTCTGTATAATTATGGCAGCTGTCGCTGGATGGACGTGGTGGATCCCTCCCCCCCCCCCCCACCTATCCCCACCTCCCTTGAGGTCGCTTGCTCTCTCTCTCTCTCTCTCTCTCTCTCTCTCTCTCTCTCTCTCTATATATATATATATATATATATATATATATATATATATATAATAATAATTTCTTATAATGCGTATCAAATGGTGCACTGAATTTCACTGTGAGAGTAAGATTTTCTATATAAACTGAAATTCTAAAAGGTGTGCCGTGCGTGCGTGCGTGCATGCGTGTGTGTGCGTGCACCAGATTACATCTGTACCTCCTCGAAAGTGCGCATATAGGCCTCTCTATGTATGTCAGTTACTGTAATGTGTTTGTATGATCTTAATTATTATGGTGAGTCAGTTTTTGCCGGGCCAATATCATTTCACCTGGTACTTTGTGCAAAAGAGTTTTTGAATTTGACATTGATTCATTTGTGCCTTTTGATCAAGAGTTCCGGTTTTTTTTTTTTTCTTCTTCTTCTCTTATATTAATATAGTCTTTGGAAAAAATAAGTTGTTTGTTATAAACAGTTCGGGTATCCCTTCGCTTTCTATATTCCATTGTTTATTATTGTTATTATATTTGTACTTGGCTGCTATTTCTTTGTTTTCCTCTTTTGTTTTGTTACTGTACATGCAAGTAACACGTAACGAGTGGCCATCTGCTGATGGCCTACGAGTAGGTTTTTTGAATATTTGTTATTTACAAAATAAGCTTAATGATATCTCTGATATTCTTTTCAATCATGGTAAAAGCTTCCATATATTCGGTTTTTCGGAAACAAGGTTATCTCACCAAGTGTCCGACTCAGAACTAATAATACCAGGCTATAATGTAGTGCGCAAAGACCCATCCAAATTTAGAGAAACGGGTCTTATTATATATTCATGAAAGTTTAAACTTTAAGCAATCTCTTCTCTAGAAAAAAAATACCAAGTAGAATCCTTATGGATCGAATTACAGCTGAAAAAAAAATCGAAACCTATTCTTATAAGCTTTATATATAGAAACCCGCGGAGCGAACTGATTGGATAGATGAATTTTCTTCAATGATGGAGGAAGCATCCTTATTCTCTTATGAACATATATTACTAGGTGATTTCAATATTGATTTATTAAAATCGAACAAATATTGGACAGAAACTTACAAATCATTTAACCTCGACCAACTAATAGACAAACCAACAAGAGTCACCGCTACCTCCCAAACACTTATTGACCATGTATATACTTCTTCAGTTAACACCATGATAGAAATATGCTCACCGACGTTCGGTTGTAGCGACCATTCTCCAGTGTGTTTTACATGGTCCAAGCGAGGAGTTAAAGTTCCAAAAAATTTCCACAAGATAATTACCTACAGAAACTTTTCAAAATTTGACAATGACTCCTTTCAACGGGATTTAATGAACTCATTCCTTTCTACGGTCTATCAATTCACAGACCCCGACGAGGCTTTAGAAGTCTGGTATCATAGTTTCCTTAATGTTTATAATAAGCATGCCCCATTTAAAACAATGCGTGTTAGCAACAATCCTAAAAAAAAACTGGATAACTAAAGATATAGACATTGCTACCGACTTAAGAGAGTCGCTATATTAGTGTCAGGGAGTCGAGATTCCTATAAAAAACAAAGAAACTTAGTCAATTACCTAAACGATCGTCAAAGAAAAAAAGTATTTTCAAGATCTTATTTCTTCCAGAGCAGATAACAGATATTTGGAAAGCGATAAACGAGCTTACTAATAAAAATGTGAAAGTTCATACTACCTCGCCAAAAAAAGATTTATCATCTGATGTCTTGAATAAACATTTTTGTGACATAGCTAACTCAACAATAAAAATAAACAGAACATCAGAAAATAAAAATGGATATTCTTCAGGGACTATTGCAATTCTTCTAGAAATATATCCTCTCTTTCAAATATACCATTTATGGGTGTGCATGAAGTGTATAAATCTCTAAGTAGCCTAAAACAAAGTAACACAAGTGGTCTTGATGGCATTGATGGGAAAATCTTAAAAAAATGTCAGCCCCAGTAATCGCCGAAACGCTTACTTACATCTACAACCTATGCCTTGCAAAAAATTATATTCCAAAAGCTTTTAAAGTTGCTAAAGTCATACCCATCTATAAATCAGGTAACTATGCTGATCCCTCAAATTATAGACCCATCTCCATCTTGTCTATACTCTCTAAACCTTTGGAAGATCATATAAACAAACACATTCTGAATCACTTCAACTCCTTCGATCTGTTTCATCCAAACCAGTCCGGATTCAGGGCCAACCATTCTTGTCACACAGCATTAACTAATCTTGTGGACCAGTGGCTTATTAACATAAACAATAATAAAATCACAGGTGTTCTAGTAGTAGACTTTATGAAAGCATTTGATGTCGTCGACCACAGTCTTCTACTTGAGAAATTAAAGATCTATGGCCTAACTGACAACGCTTTGGAACTTCTATCTTCATTTCTCTCAGACAGGAAACAGTGTGTTTCGGTAAATAGATCAAATTCTTCCATTCTACCTGTTAAGTACGGCGTCCCCCCAAGGCTCAATCCTTGGGCCAATACTATTTTCTATATATAAACGATCTACCTTGTTTTTTTACAACTTTATGAGATGTTTGCCGATGATACCACTATCCACACCTGTCACGATAAATTAGATAGCATTTTTATCTCCTTACAAGAAAGTATCAATAAGTTATTGGAATGGTCTGAACTTAATCATATGCGACTCCACCCCCAAAAAACTAAATACTTATTAATTACTACTAGACAAAAAAAACAAAAAAAT
>JADBJO010004024.1:140000-157500 GCA_016801955.1 Conus betulinus | reverse complement strand
AACTGGTTGGATATATGATATGTTTTTAGAACTCTTAGGAAAATCTTCATTGGAATCCATCAGTATTTCTTCAGTGACTGAATTTTCAACAGAAAGACTTCTGACAATATACTTAGACACATCCAATATTCGTTTCTCATTAAGTGGTAATATATTTGTTTCTTTATAACACTTGTAAGTGTTCGTATGAACTGGAACTCCAGAGCTAATTTCATGGCCTTACTATCCAAGCTTTGCAATCTCTTTAAAAGAGAATTAGGTGCAGAGAATATACTTCCTGTCCATATGTCAATTTCGATCGGACTAAAGAGATGTATAGATGTTAAAGGGTATGACAGTCCTGACCCCATGGTTGACAACATATTATTTTAAGAACGTTAATCTTTTTCTTGTTTTATCAATCAGATTTTCAATATGTGTTTTCCAGTTCAGCTTAGGGGTTAAAAATACCCCCAGGAATTTAACTTTTTGTTTATATTCTAGAATCTGACCATCTAGCAAAAGCGAGGGTAGCGTCTTTGGGTTCTCACCATTGTTAAACAACATAAGACATGTTTTTCTCTCCAGATAGTTCTAATCCGTTTTTCTTCATATATATATAGATAATTTATCGAATTCCTTTTGGTACAACTTCTGTACAAAGTTTACTGTTCTTTTATTGGAATGTTTTCTTAATGTACAGTTAATCCAAATAGCGATATCATCTGCATATTGAACTACATGCGTAGCTTTTGACATAGATTTGGGAAGATCATGGATCAGGATTGTAAACAACATGGGAGCAATAACTGATCCCTGAGGAATACCCATATCTACATTCCTAAAGGATGAATAAGTTCTTCCAATCCGTGTACATATGCTTCTTTCCGTCCGTTAGGAAGGTTTTGACGTAATTAAACATTCTCCCAGAAATACCTACATTTTTTAATTTGAAAGTAGCCTTGCGTGCCATACGCAGTCATAGGCTTTTTTGACATCAAAAATGTAGCCAAAGTACTTTTCTGCGGGAGAATTGTTTTTTTAATGTGACTGGTCAGTTTAACTAAATGATCTGTGGTACAACGACCTTTTCGAAAGCCCCGTTTGCTGAACAGGAATCACACCATTTTTTTCACAGTAATATAACAGTCGTTTTTGAATAATTTTTTCTAAAAGTTTACCAGTATGAGATGTTAGAGCTATGGGTCTATAACTATGTAAAGATGTTCTCGGTTTACCTTCCTTGAGTACTGGGACTACTACCGAACTTTTCCAGATTCTTGGAATAGTGCCATTAATCCAATATTTTTGGAATAATGAATGCAGTAATACTTTCCACGAAGAAGGTAAATGTCTGATGAGTTGATAGGACACTCCATCAAGGCCAACAGCTGAATCATGTAAAGGGATAGAATCTAATGCTTCTGTTAGTTCTGACATCAGTAAAGGTGAGTTTAGGAAATGTTCGTTTCTTGTGGAGGAGCCATGTAATAATCTTTTTGTTCCTCATTGTATCTGTGACGACGGCTTTCTGGCTGAAGATTTTTAGACTGACTACAAGCTGAAAATAAACCGGAAAAAGCTTCAGCTTTATCCAAAGCAAAAGGAAAATCAGTTTGTAGCTTTATAGGGTATGACTGACTTTTATAGCAGTTTTTTCATTCTTTTTTTTTTTTTTTCCAAACTTTAAATAAATCTTTTGATTCCGATACTTCGGCTTCGCAAAACTCAACCCAGTACTTCTTTTTTGCTTGCGCAATAATTTTAGTACATTTAATCTTTTCTTGTTTCATGATTTTAAAGTTTTCTTCTGACTTATTTCTTATCCATGTTTTGTAGCCTTTTCGCTTTGACTTTACAGCGAGTCTACATTCTTCTGTCCACCATACATTGCCCACATATTTTCCAATCTTTTTGTATTTGTGTTTTGGGATAGTCTTTTCAGCTGCTAATAATACTACTTTTGAGAAATTAGCATATAAAATATATTTAGATCGTCATCCTCGATTAGTGATGTATTCTGCGACAGAAGAAAAGTTTGAAAGGCTTCCCAGTCGGCCAATTTATAGTTAAATTTGGAATTTTGCATTCAGTGGTAGACGGTTCATCAAATATATTTTCATTAAAAAGTATTGTGATGGGAAGATGATCACTCCCTAAACAGTCTTCTACTGTGGACCAGTTATAGATTACTGCTACGTTTGGGGAAACAAGCGATAGATCTATTGCACTCGACTTGTGAGTAACTACATCAGGAATTCTCGTATTTCTACCGTCGTTTAATAAAATTAGATTCGAATCAACAATATTTTCAACAAATCTATTTGATGTCACTTTATTACAACTTGCGTCCCAAAAGGGCGCATGAGCATTAAAGTCACCCATAATAATCCACTTCCTCTTTGTAAAATCAGTATGTTTTAACCAATCTGTGTCATCCTCTTTAGGGCCATTAGGATAGTACATAGACAGAACATTATAAACTGATTCCTTATTTACTTTGATGACAGCACTTGTAGCAAACACATCTTGTTTATCTATAGGTACTGGAAGTGGGCTAATATTTGTCAACTCAAGATCAAGTCTAATGTAGATAGCAGTTTACACATTTTTATTTATTTACCTCACTGATACTGTAAAGAGGTGGGTAGTAATAATTCTTAAGATTGGGAAGCTTTTTCTTTTCCACATTCAATGACTGGAGTGCTAAAACACTATAGCCTTTCTCCAGAACATGACTTTCAAAAGATAATAGGTTAGTGGAAATAGACCTCGCATTACACTGAAACACTACGAAGCGGCTGTTTGGATCTAGCTCCATTTTAAACTGAATTTACGGGCATAACTGTAGTTATGCAGCTTGTAGCCGTTCCTGTCATTTTTCATACCATTTTTGTCACAAATAAATGACTTATAGATACAGTTGATAAGATCATGGACGATATAGGAGTATCTATTCATGTACATAATTATTCTGACAAAGAGCATTTCATAATATAAACAACCCAAATTAAAATATGAACAATTTGAAAGAAAGGTAAACAACCAGAAATGCAACAATACAAAAATGTGTCTGTTCAGCAGACTGTACAAAAAAGTTCTCTGGCTGTCATACAAGATAATATTTCAGAGGGATGTTGTGTCTCACAAAGCATAGATTGACCAAAACGACGTGCATTTTTCGCCTTGGATGTAAGAGAAATCAAATATACTGATAGTATCATTTTCAATAAATCTTCGCAACATATAACAGCTGTGCCCTCTCTCTATCTCTTCAACACACACACACACACACACACACACACACACACACACACACACACACACACACACACACACACACAACTACAAACTTTCACCTTACACCAATTACACACAAATGCACACATGCTTCTTCATCACGTTCCACTGCATGCAAGCGCGTGTACACACACACACACACACACACACACACACACACACACACACACACACACACACACACACACACACACACACACTCACTCTTCATTATCTCTTGAAAACAACCCTGAAAAACTTCCTGTATTTTCTATCCATGGTTCAGTCATACGATATACTCAAACGACTAAGTTTTGGGGGTGTTTATCTCACGTCAAAACTTTCCTGGACCAGCCATATTGAGCACATACTAACTAAAGCAAGAAGGAGCTTAAACTTATTAAAATCATCATTAGCAAACAAAAGTGGGGACAGGATACAAAAGTATAATATTACTGTCAACGTCACTTGTGCGTTCCAAATTGACGTATGCACAGGAGGTATTTTTAGTGCTCCACAACATTTACTGACTAAAATGCAAAGTGTTGACTGCAAAGCCTATAAACTTTCCCTAGGAGTTCCATTTCATGCATCAAATTTAGGAACCTATAAAGAAGCAGGTGTTTTACCTCTTGACGAGCTAAGATATCTTTCTGCTGCCAAATATGTTTTACGAAGCTCCTCCTCGAAAATTTCACAGAGGCCGAAGTTTGTCTGAGGTCCGATCTTCATTTTGCAAAAAGGGCTAAATCCATCCAATCATTAAAATCCATAAACACATTTACTTCAGATCTCTTAAAAAAAAAATCAAAATTAAACAGAAAGGAAATAGCAACAAAACCTTCCTACTCACCTATACCTACATGGGAGATGAACAATCTGAAGCTTGACATAGATCACAAAAACTTATCCAAAAATGATTCACCTAATATCCTGAAAAGTTCCGTCAGCTCCCATATTGATAACAAGTATTCTGAACATTTTAAGATTTATACAGATGGGTCTGTACTTGGGAACAGAAAAGTAGGAGCTGCCTTCGTTATACCAGCTTTAGAAATAGAGAAACGGTTTCACATATGTGAAAATGTTTCTATTTTTACTGCTGAATTAATTGCAATATTGAAGGCCCTGAATTACATTTCTGATTTTCCGAAAAACATATTTCAGATTTTATTGTGTGTTGATTCTAAATCGGTCTTACAGGCACTTAAATCCCTTAAACCCAAAAAATGCGATCGGAATTGATAATTGAAATTAAACACACTGTTCATCTTTTATCATTGAAAGGAACCAGCGTCACTTTCTGTTGGGTGCCTTCCCACTGTGGAATCGTTTCAAATGAATGGGATGATCGAGCTGCAAAGAAAAGGAGCAAACAATCATGATGGTTCAGTTCCAGTTAAGATGCTGTTAGATTTACAAGAAGGTTACACATGTTTAGTTAACGCGTCATACAAAATGTTTGACGAGAAACTTAAAAATCTAAAGTGTCACTACAGTCAGTACTGCATAAATGCTAAGAACAGAGGAAATATTAAACCTCTTTTAGTGTTCTTGTCCGGAACTTATTCGAGGTCTGTTTTAGCCTGATGTATAGGTTTCGTTTAAATGCACTCCGCACAAAAATACAGCAAAAAAAACGTCAGTGCATGTGCGGAAGAGAAATAACGATCAGTCATTTACTTGTTCATTGCTCCAAAGTCAAAGAACTAGTATCTCTGAGAGTGGGACGACAGTTTTTATCCGAGTCTTCCATTTCTCTTGAAAATGTTTTGAACAGTTATTCACTTCTCCGCATTTTTTCGGAGTGTTTGATTAATTGTCCAGTTGGTATATTCCTGTGATTGACTCAGTTTTCATCATCCCAAACCCCATTTTTGTGATAGAAATGTCGTTTTTAACACACACACACACACACACACACACACACACACACACACACACACACACACACACACACACACACACACACACACACACACACACACACACACACACACGCGCGCGCGCGCGCGCGCGCGCGCGCGCGCGCGTATAGCGTATCTCTCTCTCCCTCTCTCTCACATACACATACTTATACACATACACACGCACGTACACAAATACGGACGCAAGAAAGCACGCACGCACAGGCATGCATGCCCGTGCATGCACGCACTCATATGCGCGCACGCGCGCGCGCACACACACACACACACACACACACACACACACACACACACACACACATATTCATATATTCATATATAAATATATATATATATTTTATATGACATGCAAATGCATGTGTTGGCCGTTGCTTTCTTAGTGTGTTATTTGCTAATTCGATGTTAAAGGATTAATGCGTTATTGGTTTTGTTTGTTTGTTGTTGTTTTTTTTCATAGTTGGTAGATCCTCACTGATTTTCATATGTCCATAGCTTTGATTCTCATTGATTGGTAATTATGTAACATTTTTTCCCCATTTTCCTTATGCAATAATTACATCCTAAGCTGTTGTATATACCCATGCAAGTACCGACATACACGTACGTTCACATCAAACTTAACATGCAGTCAACTCCTTCCCACTCTACCTACCCCTTCCCTCCCCCCCCCCCCCCCCCCCCCCCCCCCCCCCCCCCCCCTTCCCATCGTCTAATATCACTTTTAGTGAACATAAAAGCCACTGGGATACTGGTATCTGGGTCTTGCATGTTGCCTGGGCTTTTCCCAAAACAGGCCCTGAAGATGCCTGCCTAAGTTTCCTGCCAGCACAGACGACCCTCGCTGGTTTGGGTGTAGTTGGTCTCGAAGGGCTCTCTATAGCAGGTTCTCGTGACTGATAAGGTAATGTTGTTATCGTCGACAAGTTCAGAGAAGACCAAGGCGTTAATGTCTTTTTGCTTCTAGAGAAGAGTCTTTCACTGAAGGAGCCTTACTGATGACCTGCTTCACATTGGGATGGTCAGTCTGTATCTTGCGTACTGTATCGATGAGCCTCTTGCTGGCAGCCTGGGCAGTGTTACGTTTTAAGTGTTGATGCCACAGTGGAGAACAAAAGCATCAGCATCTTTACATGTTTCCACAGCCTTCCCAATGTCCTCGATTGATGACGATTTTCGCTTTCGGACATGAAGGCCGTAGGATAAGCCCAGTCGTTTTGGCTGCACGCTGTTGAGAAATGGAATCGTGGATAATAGCGACAGTGGGTAGAACCTTGGTAGAACTTCTGGCTTCGTCTGGAAATCTCTTGTAAGTCTAGGTCTAGATCTACGACGACCACTGGTACAAGGAGAAACTTCTTTCTTTTGATGGGAAGATGACATCATCCCCGCTGCGTCATCCGAACAATTAGCGTCAGGAGGACTTGGCATTCTTTTGTTTTGATTCAGAAGAGGGGTGAGTTTTGCTTTTATCTTTAACTAGATTTTTGTGTTGGCCTAGCGAAGACCTAGGCATCATCACCAACATCATCATCACCAGCATCATCACCAACATCATCGTTATCATCGTCATCGCCATCACCATCACAGCGAAACCTATCAATCCTCATCACCGTGGACAGCGCCCTCAAGAGACAGCCGGACGAGGACAATCACTAGGAAAACGGAGAAGGCTGGGACGGAAGGGGGTGGGGGAGGGGGAGGGGGGGTGGCAATGGTGATGGAAAGGGGACGGGAGTGGACCAGAGAGGAGCGGGAGGTGGAGGGGGGTGGGGGGTGGGGGGGGGGGGGTGCAGTCCAGTTGCCGATCCCACGAAGCGCTCTGCTCGTGACATCTGTCGGATAGAGAGACGGCGATACACAGGGAGAGTTGATAAACGGCAGTTGCTTCCCCTTCCATCATCCACTTCCTCATGTCAGGGCCAGATGCCAACAAGACGTCAAGGCTGTTGTGCTCTTAAGTTGCCGGGAGTCCCTCGACCACGCATGGAAAGCCGCTCGGGAGAGACACGGAGAGTGAGGAGGAGAGGATGGTAAGATGGGCGGGGGGGGGGGGGGGGGGGGAGGTCGGTGGTGGAGGGGGGACAAGCAAGGAGGCGATGGGGGAGGGGGGGGGGGAGGGGAGGGGATGAGAGAAGGGATAGAGGAGAGAGAGGTAGATCGGTGGTCCGGAATGACCATCTCTGAAGTCTGCTGATATAATGGTGAAACGTTTGATCCGTGTGGAGGGCTACAGAGAGAAAATTATGAATGGACACGACTGGTGGAGAGAGAGAGAGAGAGAGAGAGAGAGAGAGAGAGAGAGGGGGGGGGGGAGGGAGGGAGGGAGAAAGTTTCGCGTCTCTTTGCCACGTAGTGTATTAACGTACCGTGTTATACCGTGCTAGACAGCATTGCATCACCCTTTAGCAATTCACATCGAATCACTTGCACCATGCCACTTCATAATATCGCATTGTCTTGTATCATGCTGATAGACAGCGAGAGGGGGAGAAAAGACAGAGAGAGAGAGGGGAGAGAGAGAAGAGGAGGAGAGAGAGAGACAGACAGACAGAGAGAGAGAGAGAGAGAGAGGGGGGGGTGGAAGGCGGAGGGAGAGCAGGAGGGAAGGGTGGAAGAGGCGAAGGAGGAAATGGGTAGAGGCAGGGTGGGTGAACAGTGGCTCTCACCACAATGCTGGAACTTCCAGAAACCAGCAGCATTGTCGCCCCTGATCGACCCCCCCCCCCCCCCCCCGCCCGCTTAATCACATTACACCATATCAGAACTGCGCATGCGCACGGTATCGGCTCGGAACTTCAGTATCATCCGGTGCCGCGCGCTTTTCCATGACTTCATAGGACAGAGTTTGCTCTCAGAGTGACCTGTCCTTGAGGACCTGGGCGGCCACTCCTGTGGGCGTTAAACGGGAGTGAACTTCCTTTGCGTCCGAGGCTGCACGCCGAAAGACCGAAGGAAGAGTGTCAGCTGAGAGGCAGATAGACAGACGGACAGACGGACGGACAGACTGACAGACAGACGGATGGACGGATAGATAGATAGATAGAGAGACAGAAGGAGGGAGAAAGACAGAGATAGCGATACAGAGAGAGAGAGAGAGAGAGGCAGACAAACAGACAAACAGACAGACAAAGACAGAGACAGAGAGTTTTACTTCAAACAAGGGAGGGCAATGTCAAACATAGACAACATAGACATGTAATCTAAAGCATGAACAGCATGGAAACGTAATTCAAGTACGACCAAGGCGCCACAATCCAGCACCATGTTTCTCCCCACTGGCAGCACCACCTGTATCCTTTCCGCCCTGCCGGGCGGGTGAATTCCCGGACGTGAACAGTGCATCACACACACGGAGCTTCCTCACCACCATGGACTCCGCTCCCCACGCCAGTCCCTGCTGACACCACCGACACCTGTAGCGCGCCGTCATCACCATGAACTACTGCTACTACTCTTCTCTCAGCTTGATGCCGAGCGTGGTGCACACCACTTCCCATCCAGGAAACTTCACGACATCGCCCTCGCAGAGTTTCTTCATGGCCTCGAACCATTCTTCGTGGAACTTCATTCCCAGCACCGGTATGTCTCCACAACGGTTCATCCTCTTCCCCACCCTCATCACAGCGAACGCCTCTCTGCCCCTGGAGAGTTTTGTTCCTGGGATGAGGAACGTGTCCGGCGGAACAAGCAGCAGCAGCATCCCTGAAGATGTGCTGTTTAAGCAGAACGTGCAGCGCTATGCCTACGGCTACCTGACGCTGGCAGTGTGTGTGTCGGGCCTGCTGGGCAACCTGCTGGCCTTCCTGGTGCTGTCCCGACAGACCATGAGGTGCTCCAACACCGCCACCTACCTCCGTTCCCTGGCGCTCGTGGATGGCTGCGTGCTTCTGCTGGCTGTGTTCAGGTCAGTGTGTGGTGTGTGTGTGTGGTGTGTGTGGTGTGGTGCGGTGTGGTGTGGTGTGTGTGTGTACGTGTGTGTGTGTGTGTGTGTGTGTGTGTGTGTGTGCGAGAACTTTCTTTTCAGTACTGATTCCTCTCTGTCTTATGTACGTTCGAGGAGGAGGATTCACTGTATGATGCAGTACACCCCAAATAAAACGACAACAAATCCTGTCTCGGATGTCTGTAAGTTGCCAGTGAAAAAGTGGAGTGAACACTGAAGATCTGCCTTAATTCGCGCTGAAGGGGCAGGCGAGAGAGGGGGGGTGGGGGAAGAAACGGTCTTCTCCAGAAGCTGCGTCTCGGTGATTGCTAAGCGTACTGATTCTGCACAGGAGTAGACGATCCGACCAGCAAGCGACAGCTGTTTCGCTCAGCGTTGAGAGCTCATCAGATTTGTTAAACATTCATTGTTCTTAACTTCTTCTTTCCCTCTTTTTTGTCCGGCGCTTTTCTTCCCCTTTTTTCCGGTACTGTCATTCGCTGGCTGCCCTGTGAGGCGATTGGATTGGAGTTTCCCTCAGCGTGTTCAAAAGACCACTGATTCTTATATGTCGTTTGATTCTGTAAGGTGGGTGGACTAACATAACTAGACCGTGTCGACTGTCGATGGTCACCAAGGGACAAAAGTCCACCATCACTCACGAAGGCGTTAGAAACGATTCTGTTTACCAAAGGGGGGTTTGATTGTTTCCGTACGCTTACACTGAAGGAGGGGACACACTTCACCGCGCTCTTTTTCCACACGTTTCGTAATGGAAGGTGCCTTTGGCTGCTGTTGACAGATACCGCAGCTATTACTACGTCTTGCTGTCAGAGAGGGAGGTGATTCGGGTGATCGTCAACTTCGACCGCTACGTGCAGGTGTACGTAGTGCCCTTCTTCTGGATCTCTCTGGGAATGTCCAGCTACATCACCCTCAGCTTGTCTCTGGAGAGGTGCACGTACATCTTATTTGTCTGTCTGTTAGTCTGTCTGGCTGCCTGTCCGTCTGTCTGTCTGTCTTCTTCTGGATCTTTATGTGTCTGTCCTGTTACATCACCCTCAGCTTATCTCTGGAGAGGGGCACATACATCTTATTTGTCTGTCTGTCTGCCTGTCTGATTGTCTGTCTGTCTTCTTCCGGATATCTCTGAGTCTGTCCTATTGCAGTATTCTCAGTTCATACTCGCAGAGGTGCACACGTTCGTTGTCTGCATGTGTTTGCCTGCTTGTCTGTCTGTCTGTCTGTCTGTGTGTCGGCGACTGTCTGTCTATTTCTGGATTTATCTGAGTCTGTCCGATTACAATAACCCTCAGTTCATCCCCCGGGGCGGAACACACACTTCTTGCCTGTTTGTCTGTCGTCTTCTGTGTCGTCCAGTTTGACCTCCCTCCGTTTATCCCTCAAGACGTACTCCTGTAGAAGTACACACACACCTCCTCTGTCTGTCTGTCTGTCTGTCTCTCCATTTACTTCTGAGTCTTTCCAGCTGTATCATACTCGGTTCCCCCCCCCCCCCCCCCCCCCCCCCCCCCCCGAGGTACACTTCCATTTCGTGTGACTCTCTTGCGTAGATGTAACATCAAAGAATATGCAACGGAATATGAGACGGGAAATCAAAAGATCATATTTGAGCATGTTGAATTTCGGGAGTTTTTTTCTTTTTTTTCCCAGTGTTTTCTGACTTGTTATCTGGCGTTTCTCGTTGACAAGAAGTTTGCTTATGTGACCCTCTTGAATCCCTCCATTAAAGTAGCCACACTCCTATCTCCAGGGAGAGCACTTCTTCCAACGCGTTCGTTTGTTACATGATGAGCTACTGACAGCAATCACCTGGAAAGGCACTGTCATCAGTGGAGTAATCCATGAGTAAACTTTTGCCCAGAATTACCGGCAGTATTTTCACGAGGTCACAAGAAGAAGCAAATCCTTGTCAGCAAAAATCGAACACAATATATTATTATTATCATTTTTATTATGAACACTTATATAGCATCTATCCTCGGCTAGAGACCAAAGTGTAAGCGCTTTACAACCCGCATTCTCGTTTACACAACGGGCTGCCTACCTGGGTAGAGCAGACTGAAGAGCTGCCTGCAGGCGCTTCATTCAGTCGTTTCCCTTGTCATCCAGTGAATATTGTTCACTTCACTTCTTTACTTCCCTCATTCTTTCCATTTCTCACGCAGAGTTCTTGTTATGTTTAACGTATCGTCCACACCAACGGCCAAACTGGCCTTCTCTTCCGAAAGTTGGTGATGGGGTTTTACGTGTGTGCAAGATGTTATGCGTGCGTCCACACATGGAACCTCGGTTTCTAGTCTCAAACACGCACGCGCGCTCACACACACACACACACACACACACACACACACACACACACACACACACACATATATATATATATATATATATATATATATATATATCATCTGTGCATTGGCAACCATTGAACTTGCTTCGAGTGATATGTTGGAGATTAGTGAATACCAAAAGATTCCTGAAATCGGTATGCTCAGAGGCAGCGATACGCTTCATAAAGACGATCCCAATTAGGGCTTCCCCTTCTAAATACTCTCTGGTCTTTTTTCTGAAACACAGTTCTTGTCTCTACCCGTTATGAAGACTCTCACCCTTTGGAACTATTTCTTTTCTGTCCTTTTTGTCTGTTTGTTTGCTCTTTGCGTTTTAACTGATTTCTGAACAGACTTCTGTCTATTGAAATCCCAATATAAAAGATCTTTCGAAATATCTTCATAACGAGGATCCGCCCTAAGGTTCTTTTAGGATTTCCTTCAGGCAGCAGGCGGCCTTTCCGAGTGGAATTTCAGCATGACGCCTTCACAGTGTCCTTCACTTTCGGGTAGAGGGTCCCTCAACGACCGGTGCCCGTTCTGTGGCAGGTACCTGGTCGTCCGCTGGCCCTTCACCTTGAGAAAGTCGCGGTGGGTGGGCGGTGGTCCGCGGGAGCTTGGTGGTGGCCATGGTGGCGATCTGCCTGGTGACCTTGCCCGTGCTGCTGTGTTACAAGATGAAACGGACCACCTTCCGCAGCCTGCAGGTATGGCAGTTTGCACGTGTCAAAAGCTCTTGAAATTTTCTTTGTTGAAAAGAGCAGTTGCACACTTAACGTGATGTAGAGTACGCATCCACTGCAGGAATCAGCCCTGACACTTAACAGCCTGTTCCGCATAGACTGATGATGACAGGCCGTCATGGAGATCCTTCAACACATCCGAGCTTCCGTCACCGTGTCCCGATGACCTACTCATGGAATGATAATGAAGTGTGATTGTCCTGTGTGACTGATCAACATTTGGCAGTTTGATCTTCGTGTTGCTTTATATACTGGAAACTGGACGGAGAATAGATAATTAGACTTTTGTGCATACGCGCACTTAAAGATGATAATAATAACGTTTTATCTTCTGAGACCGAAGAGCGCATTTTTGTGCATACGCACACTTAAAGATGATAATAATGACGTTTTATCTTCTGAGACCGAAGAGCGCATTTTTGTGCATACGCACACTTAAAGATGATAATAATAACGTTTTATCTTCTGAGAGACCGAAGAGCGCATTTTTGTGCATACGCACACTTAAAGATGATAATAATAACGTTTTATCTTCTGAGACCGACCGAAGAGCGCATTTTTGTGCATACGCACACTTAAAGATGATAATAATAACGTTTTATCTTCTGAGACCGAAGAGCGCATTTTTTGTGCATACGCACATTGAAAGATGATAATAATAACGTTTTATCTTCTGAGACCGAAGAGTGCATTTTTTGTGCATACGCACACTTAAAGATGATAATAATAACGTTTTATCTTCTGAGACCGAAGAGCGCATTTTTGTGCATACGCACACTTAAAGATGATAATAATAACGTTTTATCTTCTGAGGCTGAAGAGTGCATTTTTGTGCATACGTACACTTAAAGATGATTATAGTTACGTTTTATCTTCTGAGGCTGAAGAGTGCATTTTTGTGCATACGTACACTTAAAGATGATTATAGTAACGTTTTATTTTCTGAGGTTGAAGAGTGCATTTTTATGCATACGTACAATAAAGATCATTATAGTAACGTTTTATCTTCTGAGGCTGAAGAGCGCATTGAATCTGTGAATTCAGTTCATTTGTTCTCTTACAGAGGGATCGGTTCTGGAATGACTTTCTCAGGCTCTGGATGTATCATGTCTCATTTACAAGTACAAACATCTTTGTGTCTTGGGAGAGGCTTTTCTGTATTTGCGGCAGGATTTAGGGTTGTTCTTATGGCGGTAGTTTTTTTTTTATGAGATGGGGGGCCACTGCTGCAGTTTTTTGGGTTTTTTTTTTACATTACGTTTCGCGTCGATTATAAACATGTTATGAATTGTTTGAAAAAAAAATGTATGTAATTAAAAAAAAAAAACATATATTTGTGGATCTTTTGACACTTGTAATCTAGACTGAAGACAGTTATAAGAGGGTCTATTGGTACCGGTAAATGATGTTGCAGACCATTACAAAGGGATCTTCAGATACTCAGAGATCATCATATTGAAGAAATTTGCAGGGCGGTATTTTTTGTACATGTACTCATAGTGAAGAACATCGTTTGGGCGTCTTTTGGCACTGTAAGTCTATGTACTTTAGATTGAAAAGAAAAAAAAAAAAAATTCAATCAATACTTTGGCACTTGCTTTTTTTAAGAGTTAAGAAAGCTGCAAGGTTGTCTTTTGGCACACCTCAACTGCCCTACACAGGTAGCAGCGGTGATGGTCTCTGACCGTTACCTGGACGCCAGGGCTTACCTGTACGCCTACAACCACTACGTCATCCCTGTTGGCTGGTACATTGGGCCCTGGGTCATCGTCGCCGTCGTCAACACTCTCCTCTTTTGGCAGGTCTTTGTCCTGTGTCTTTGCCATCTCTGTCTGTCTGTCTGTCTGTCTGTCTGTCTGTCTGTCTGTCTGTCTGTGTCTCTCTCTCTCTCACTCTCTTTCTCTCTCTCTCTCTCCTCTCTCTCTCTCTCTCTCTTTCCTTCCCTCTCTCTCTCACGCATGCATATGTGGGGGTATGTGTGGGGCGTGAGTGTGTGTTTGTGTGTGTGCGTGCATGCGTGCGTGCGTGCGTGCGTGTGTGTGTGCACGGGCGCGCACGTTCATGTTTGTGCACATAAGTAAAAAGTGTACAAATCGGGGAAATAGGGAGGCCTTTCTTTCTACAGTACTATTACTGACAGGACAGGGACTTTCCAAATAAAAGGGGGAGGGGAAGAGAAGGAGGGGGGATAAGGAAAGGGAAAGGGGCGAGGGGGAGGCAAAAGAGACCGGGAGGAAGGGGTGGCGCGACAAATGGGTGGGTTCATCCTACAATTATTTTTCCAGACACAGAACTCGTTTTTTTTTTTTTTTGTGTGGAAAACGAACGACGACAGCTTCACAACAAGAGAATGGAGAACGCAAGGTGCGCTGGTTCCTGAGCGCCTCTATCCACCTTGTTCTCACCACAGCCAACATCACACAAAGAACGGGTGACGCTTATCATGAAAATGATGAATGTACTCTGTAAATATGACGTTTGCGTCATTGTCTTGTTTGTACAGCATTCATATTGCATCCTACTGTTGTTTCGATATAAAAAAAAACTGTAACTATAAAGGCGCAAGTGGCATTCCACTTAATACTCACAAGATACGAACATTATATGGTGCACGATGTTTATGAATCGATCATAACTATGATCTATCGGACCATGTCATCTTCAATACAGGTGGTTAACATGATGAGATGCCACAGGTGCACAAGTCCTCCAGGATTCGGGTGGGGGTGCCCAACAGCCTCAACCCCAACCGCAACCTCTCGCTGCTCATCGTCCTCATCATGGCGTCTACATGCTCTGCAATCTGCCCAGGTGAGGGAACTCTCCTCACTCCTCAGAGAACGGAATGAATCGCGCTCCAGTCTAACTTTCTGCCATTCCCCACAATCCCACACACCTGGATTCGGTGGCGACAGCATTAGTAGTCAGGTTGAATTAATTCGCTTCACACATAGAGTCAATTTTGTAGACTGCTGTAAACGATACTGTTTTGATCGACCACCAAAACAAGTCTTGAGTGAACGCAAGGCGCATGGTTTCTTTTCTGCTCTAAGTTTGACGTCTCGCTCGGCAAGTAGAGTTTGTTTCGTAATCTCCTCAACGAGATATCGATTTTGATCAATCAAAACTAAGCCTTGAGTAAATGGAAAGCGTACGGTTTGTTTTCTTTTTTTTACATTTGACATATCGCTTGGCAAACTGAGTAAGTTTCGGAAATTTTTGTAAAAGACACTGGCTTTGACTAATAAAGACAAGCCTTGATTGAACGCTACTCGCAAAGCGCACGGTGTTTTTCTTCTCTTGTTTTTAAACAATTCTGGGCCAGTCCGGTAACTAAGACAACAAAGAGAACCGGGACTCCTTATCTACATCCTTCTTCCTTCTTTCTTTCTTTTTTTACTCCCAGTTCTTATAGAATAGGGAGTACTTTACAATGGGAACGAAGAAAAGCTGTGTGTGTGTCTGTCCGTCCGTGGTCAAAATGTGTTCCACTTGCTCCAAACAAAACGACGGGGCCGATCTAACGGCTAGAACGGCCCATAACGGTTTTTCTTCTTTATGAAATATCTCAGAAAGTACTTTGCCGATCTCTCTGAAAATTTGTAGGTATGTTCACTATGGGTCACGGATGATGCCCGATGTTTAGTTTACCGATATATCCGTTACTAACGGCTACAACGGCCCATAACATTTTGCTTCTTTATGGAATACCTCAGAAAGTACATGGCCGATCTTTCTGAAAATTTGTAGGTACGCTCATTATGGGTCACAGATGGTGGCCCATGTTTACCCAGAATAGCCGTTACTAACGGTTATAGGCGGCCCAAAACGGCTTTTCCCTCATTATGGAATAATTCACGCGTATTCAGGATAAACTGGGAGCACGTTTATATGCTTTGCATCATGTTTAATTACAGGATGAAGGAAGTGTGACAGAATCCTGTATGCTCCCGAGCCTTCTTTGACCTGTAAGAGACTGTCATCTCCACAAGTGTCACGAACCTTTACATCGCGAGTGAGACGGCTTGAAAATGACCCTTGAGCATCTTTTGGCCGAGTGTGCCCCATTGCACCTGTACCGTGTGGACGAAGAAGGTGGACATGACTCGATGGTCCCCGAAACCGCTTGACCCAAGCAAGGAAGGCTTTAATGACTCGTTTTCCAGGGGCGGATCAGTTCGTCACAGGACAGAGCAGAGGGAGGGAGGATGGGGTGGACAAATGATCTTAATAGTCGCCTTCAACCAGCCCAGATAATATCGACCTGATAAGAATGTTGAATGGGGGAAAGGATGCGAGGGGAGCGAGGTATGCGAGGAGGGAGGGGGGACGGGAGGGTAGAAAAGGAAGCGGGAGAGGTTGGTTAGCGTACACAAAAGAAGGCGGTAGCGGTCTAAACTTTGCAATCCGAGTCTGAATCTGATTAGCCAAGAGTCCAGAGCGCCTCTCTCCTTGTCAGTCCTACTCCCAAAGACCGAC
The DNA here is from genome assembly GCA_016801955.1 of Conus betulinus. Lineage (NCBI taxonomy): Eukaryota > Metazoa > Mollusca > Gastropoda > Neogastropoda > Conidae > Conus > Conus betulinus. Next base: position 140,816 of record JADBJO010004024.1, on the reverse strand, counting down.
AGTAGAACATGTTAACAATGTTCATGGGGGATCATTCTGTGGCAGGTGCGTCTTGATGATGTACTGTCTGGTGGACCACTGCCGCAGCAACAATGACGGCGAGGACGTCAACACCCGAAGCTTCCTCCTCTTGAAGGTCACGGCCGACGTCCTCAACGTCCTCAACAGCTGCCTCAACATCGTCGTCTACGGCTTCTCCGGCTCCAAGTTCCGGCGGGAGATAAAAGGACTGCTGCTCTGCAGGTCTGTTTTGGGAGATGGGAGGAAGTGCGGAAGGTTGTGATGAGGAAAAACTCTTGAAGGGAAGCGCCGAACTGTCCAGTTCGATCCACGCAAGTGTGTGTGTGTGTGTGTGTGCGTGCGTGCGTGTGTGCGTGCGTGCCTATGTGCGTACGTGCTAGTGTGCGTGCGAGCGTGCTTGCGAGGGTCCTTGCGTGCTTGCATGCGTGCATGTGCTCGCGCGCGAGCATGTGTGTGTATGTGCTTGCGTGTGTGCGTATGCGCGCTAGCTTGTGTGTGCGCAATCTCTACTTTGTTTTTTTAAATGCACAATTTCAGTGTGTCCCTTTTCAGATTCAGTTTCATTAGGGAGATATCACAGCGGGCAGACTAGTCCATGCACGTTATAACACACCTGTTAAGCCACGAGACAGCAATGCGCAGGGTTTACAGCTGGACGGCTAAATGAATGAAGCGCTAAGACTAAAAGATTTGAGATTAGGGCTCTATGGGCAGGACTTAGCCGATGTCTGACTGACTCCAACCATTTCCCAATGACACACAGTCTCTCTCTCCGGCAGGGGGTGGTGTGGGAAG
>JADBJO010004024.1:120000-125000 GCA_016801955.1 Conus betulinus | reverse complement strand
CTTCCATCGTGCGTAGGGAAACACTTCTCATATTAGGTTTTTCAAAATCTGAAAATTAGTTATACATTGGCATATAGACTCTGATATAATCGTAAAACCAAATTGAGTAGTAACTCTTTGTATGTTTGTGGCAACAAGATTTTACAAGTGCATTTTAAGGAGGTCATCAATCGGAATCATATTTGCCAAAAATGGCTTTTAGAGATAGTAAGTCTTTTGGTTCATTACCTGAAAATGTATTGTATGCCTATCACACGTATTCTGGAAACTAAGCAGCATGGAACTTGTTTGTTTGTTTGTTTGTTTGTTTTCTTCTCGACGACGACATCGTGAACTCTCTCTCTCTCTCTCTCTCTCTCTCTCTCTCTCTCTCTCTCTCTCTCTCTCTCCTCTCATAGCCTATAAATGAATAAAAAATATCCGTATCTCATCCTCCCCTGCCCCCGCCCCAGACACAGACAAAGAGAGAGAGAGAGAGAGAGAGAGAGAGAGAGAGAGAGAGAGAGAGAGAGAGAGAGAGAGAGAGAGAGAGAGAGAGACTCAAGACTCAAATGTTTTATTCATAAAAGCCATAGCCCCTTAGAATGGAGATATACACTGTGTGGTACATGTCGCAAATTGATATTGGTATTCTTTACGTATATACACACTTCGCTTCTTGAATGTTTTATATATATGAATAGCTGACTGTTTAACAGTGTTTTCATTTGATGACGACATTAACAGGGTTCATCTGAAAAGGCAAGGATTATTGAAATACTTTGGTGAGATGAATCGCTCTTTAAGATCTATTAATACTGGTCAGACCAATACAAAATGAACTTCATCCTCTTTCGTGTTCTGACATAATGAACAGATCAGATTTCTGGTAAACGACTGTCTATAACGGAAATAATGAGTAAAAAGATCAGAGACACCAAATCTAAACTTAGTCATGATGCGTTTTATATGTTTGTCTATTTTCATCGACATATAGACAGGTAAACATCGTAAATGGTTCTACGTTCTGTGTAATTCAAATCCGTCACTGTTCCGCACATGCGAATTCCAATTTTGCCAACTGTCATCAACTAGTCGTTCTCGGAATACCTTGATGAAAACATCCACATCACCAACACCTTGGTTCATCCATACAAATCCGAAACCATATTCACACAATTCTTTTTTCCTCTGTCATCTAAGTCTAACATCATTCGATATACTTTGTATGGTAATCTGTAATCCTGCATCTGAATAATGTTAAGCCAGTATCGAACACGTTTAACGGCGGAAATCAAATATATTGGAAATCTAGCTGTTTCACCATATACCAAATCATTTGGTGTTTGCAATGATACTCCAATGATTTCTTCAAAGCAAAAAGATGGAATCTCTCACAATGTACAATAGTAGCAGCATCAAGGCCCCATATTTCACCCACATACTGTACCATAGGTTGAGCTTGGGCATCAAATAACTTCAAAAACAAAGTAAGGGAGTCATTATTTAGCAACGACAATTTCTTTAGTATGCACAGTAATACAGTTGTAGCTCTACTTGCTAAATCCTTGCAAGCAAAGACAAAGCTCAAGCGCGTTGAGAAATATACCTAAGTATTCATATACATTCACAGCAGGCATTATAGAACCATTATATGTCCATCTCTCTCTCGCTGCAAGATATCCACCCTTTCTAAAAACAATTATATTGCTTTTTTGCCATATTAACTTTTAATTCTAATGAAGCAGCAACTCTTTGTAAAATATTTAACTGGGTTTGTAGCCTAATTATTGTTCCTGATACGAAGGCTACATTGTCAGCCAAAAGAAGAATGAAAATCTCCGAACCATCATTTATAAAAATTTGCACAGTGTCTTCCACAACGTATAACTTCCTGTGTTTTATTCATTAATGAATAAAGAGAACAGAAGAGGGCTACATACATCGCCCTGTTTCACACCAGAAGTACAATATTATAGTCTGTTAAAGCAGCACTAGATCGCACTCTTGCCTCTATGCAATCATACATACTTATAACACATTTATAAGGTTTCCCATGAATACCATTTTTAAGCAGGATAGGCCGCAGCAAAATTCTATTAACTGACTCAAACGCCTTCTCGAAGTCAATGAATATAACACACAATTTACGATTTACACAAAAGTGTTTTTGTACAAATGCCATCACTATGAACATGGGTCAACAGTAGAAGAATTTTTCTTAAACTCGGCTTGATATTCTTCGGTAATATTATTTTCTTCCACCCACTCCTGTAATTTCCTATTGATAATAGCACTGTACAGTTTTTTGCAGTTATTACACAACGAAATTTCTCTGTAATTGTTTGCATCTCCTTTTTTATACAATGGGATAACAATAGCCTCTGACCAACATCTAGGATATACCCCTTGATCAAAGAAGGAGTTAAAATTTTCAACTAAAGAATCTAGAAACAAGTTTGATTGGGAAGCAGTTTTTAATAGTTCACCTACAATTCCGTCTGGTCCTGCAGCTTTGCGAGATTTGATCTCTGGAAATGGGACGTTTTAGATTTGTATCGTCGTAATCGGTTTCATCGATGTGATTTTCATTTCCCATATCATTATGAGACATAGCATTTCCTTCAAACAGATCACTGAAATGATGAAACCCATGTTTCTAGACTTACATCGTTTATAGTTTTTTTTTTTTTTTTTTTTTTTTGTTGTTGAAATTTTGTGAACACTATTCCAAAAATCTTTTTGATTACTTACAGAATGAGTCGTCCTCCTTTTGACATCTTCCAGTACAAACCTGTTTCTTCATGCATTCCTCTGCCTCTTTTATACAACAATTAAACACCTTTAACGCATCTTCAATGTTATTATCAACCTGTCGTATGGCCTCTTGCACGCGCACTCGCATTTCATCGGAAAAAAAAAATGACATTTTTAAACAATTCAGCATGAACTTCGCTCCAGACAACTTTTTCAATTGTACAGCGCCTGTCGTTGACCTGTGAGGATTCCTAGTTATAACATGGGGAAGTGATCTTTAGTTCTAAAGGCATGTGGTCAGAGTCGATTCTCTCTGACACACACACGCATCTCACAACCACCAGAAATCAAGAAAACAAATCACAGGACATCAAAATATAGTTATTATTGACACTGCTGCCGTTATGTATGTGTAGCGACTTTGAAGGTCACCCTTACAAAAGGTCACCCTTACAAAAGGTCACCCTTACAAACGCCATTTGAAATAGGCCTACACAGTTTCAAGCAGTACACATGTTAAATAGTACTTTTCCATAATTGTTCAGGACAACATCTTCTGAATTTCGAACACGCATGGGCCCATTTTTATGTTGATCATTGTATGTGTGGACATGTTATCCTCAAAATCACAAGAGAAATTTGAAACTCTACTATTCAAATCACCGCACACAATCACATCAACCTGGTTTTTAACAAAAAGTAAACAGTCACACAGAAATGTTTCTAACAAAGAAACTCCATTTTCTTTATCAAAATGAGAATAGTATGGCCAGCCTTCAGGAGGTACATATGCACATACAAGCATGACATGTTTTAAGGTGCCAAGCAAAGATTTGTCAACAATAAAAGCACGGAACGAATCAGACACAACATCCACTGGTGTAAAATAGGGACTGATCTCATTCTTCACAGGACATACCAGCCCACCGGAACGCCTTCCACGTGCCGTGAACTTTAAAGCACGTGTACAATAAACTGTGTACCCAGAGAACACGGGCGACTGAAATATTTCAACAAATGTCTCAACAAAACAGATGAAATCAAAGCCAGACACGTAAGAAATAAAATGTTATATCATGCACTTTAGAAAGTAAACCATTCACATTCCAGTGAAGAAACGAAAAAGTTTGTATTTTTCTTACAAGTGTCAGAGTGACATGATTTATCATTTCCAAAAGACAAGGGTATCAAATGAATATATTCAGGAGACACATTACCATCTGTGTTATTGTCATTTTCAACCGCACACTGACGTCACTGAGTTTTTCCTCTAAACGCACGCTCTTACAGCTCGTTTCACGTGCACAGCCCTGGGTAGAAACAACCGGTGTCCGCTCACCGTTGATTCCCTTTACAGTTGGGGACATTTACATAGAGTTAATTTTGGACCGGGCGAGTTCCTATCTTGAGTCCACAAGTCCGTTGTCAGCAGCTATGGTGTATCGCTTGCCATCGATGAGGAGGCAATTAAAAAACTATCGTAGCACGTTTACCTTCACTCCTGGCTTTCTTAAGGTGATGCATTAATTTTCTTCTTAAGTCTCGCACTCTCTAGTCGAAAAGTCCTCTCCAGTGAAAATGTTGGTTCCTCGTAGTTTACGTTTAGCTTTAAAGATGTCCATCTTTTGCTTGTTAAAAAACACACTGAGCAATCAGAGGAGAGTCCGACCTATTGTTCGGTCGGTGTACCCTATCAAATTCCACATCCTGAGACAAGTCTAATGTATCGGTAAAGAGGTCCTTCAACACACTTTGGCACTCCACAGGAGTCTCGTTTTCCCGACGTGGTAGTCCACAGAAGTTGAGGTCGTTCCGCTTGGATCTTCCCTCAAGGTCATCGGTTTTCTTCTCAAGCTCCCCCATCTTCTTGGTCGAGTCCTGGTTCTGCCTCTGTGGACTGGTGACCTCCTCCGTAGCCCCTTCAGCTCCCCCTGCATGGCAGCGTAATCCTCACGAAGGGCGTGCATATCACGTCTGACATCGTCGAGCTTGGCGTCGACTTTACACTCTACATAGAGTTCAGCTTGCCCACCAAGTCAAACAGCGAAGGTTTCTTTCCGTCGTGAGGATGGCCAGGGTTCTCCATACTGGCCCTGCTGCTGGCTGCTCCTCCGCTGGCGCTGGTCAGTCGGGTCTGCCTGGTGCTGCCTCTGGACTGGGAGGGGTTAGGGCCTGGGCTGCTCTCCACGTCACGGCATCGAAGAAGTAAACTCTCCCAGAACAAACAGGAGAGAGGAGCAGTCCTAACACAGCACCGTCACTTC
>JADBJO010004024.1:110000-112500 GCA_016801955.1 Conus betulinus | reverse complement strand
TAATGACCAAAAAATACCAAAATGTCAAAGTCTCTGTTTCTGTTTCTGTCTCTGTCTCTGTCTGTCTGTCTGTCTGTCTGTCTGTCTGTCTGTCTCTCTCTCTCTCTCTCTCTCTCTCTCTCTTCAGTTTTTATGGATTTAAATAAAAACGGGAAAATGTTCACTTCCATGCAGATCGTCATGAACAGACCACACATACTCCAGGACCAGCGATAGGCCAATACACCGACAGATCAATCCATGAAAGCGCATCATTGGAACAATGCAGAAGAAAACGTACGAAAGCGGTCATTCGAACAACACAGATCTAGCTGAGAAAAAAAAAAAAATCTCCTCCAAAAGGAGATCTCGGGATGACGTGTCCACACTACCCTAAAGGTCACCCAACAGCAAACAAGGGCGAGGAAATTCTTCGATCAGACTGACAAGGTCCTGACCACTAACCGAGACAGAAGGTGGGAGACATTACGAGCAAACTTGTAACGGGTTTTATGGAGAATGACTCTGGCAGCTACTGCCTGTAGTGGAGTAGTAAGAGCAAGACGGCTAAACAACAAAGATTTGGACAAAAGTAGGGCAACACCGCCCGTTGTTCTCAACGTGGAAAGCTGTGCAGGTTTAGAAAGAATATTGAAGCCAAAAGAGAGTGAAGGTCTTCTGGCTTCGAATTTTCGTTTCCTGAAGAGCTACTACATGAGGTTTAAGAGTGTGGCACGAAAGCTGCAGTTCCTCAAAGAGTTTAAACCACGGATATCCCAATGGACTGAGGTACATGGCGCAGAGGGCAAACAGGGGTGAAATCAGTTGATCTCCGGGTCGTCATCTGCACACTTGTTCTGAAGAGGGACAGGCTTGTTGGGCTCTTCAGACCCACCGGCAGACATGCCCGCAGGCGGAGACGGTTTAGGTTGAGGAGACAGTGGAGGTCGCTTTTTCATGTGCACCATGCTCCCTCGCCCGCACGGGCTCTGCTCTGGACATGACGAGGTGGATTACTCTTTTTTTTTTTTTTGAAATTCTGCCCAGCAGTGTAGACCATTGGACAGCTGGGCAGTCTGGGAAGTGGCGGACAGAGAGCTGAGCACTGCAGGGGTTACCTGGCCAGCCGGGGAACTGCCTGTCTTGACCCAGCCCTACGGCTGGGATAGTCGATCAGTACACCTGGGCCAGAGTGTACCTCCTGTCTGGAGGAGCTCCGAGCCAGAAAGATGTGTTTGAAAGCACTTGCCCTCTCAATCACCAGGATCTCATTCCCCTCCATCAAGGTCGCACCACGTGACAAACGCGGCGGATCTTTTAGAAGACCACACAGAAAAAGAAGAGTGTAGAAAAGAAGACTTGAAGGGGGAAGATAGAAAAGAACCATTAGGGGAGGCAAAAGATAGACTAGGAAAAAAAAAAAAAGGTGGGTTACAATTTGTCAGGGCCCTCACCCTTAACCGGTCTCACATGGGAGACCCTGCCAGTGGCATCAACTCCTACCACGTTGTGTTTTTAGATCAGTCAGCAACGTGACTATACCGGCCTAGGAGCGTTTTCGAAAACTACCCTTCCATCCAAGCATTGATGCCCCTGCCGGCAGAGCCTAAGGGGTCACTGGACCGCGCAAGCCCTCCGATCACGGCAAGGTTGTAAACCCCGGAGGGTAATTACGGTGTAATGCAAAGTTGTTGCAGGAAAAGCTTTGAGAGAAGTATTGGGATCGAAACAGCTGACGAGTAGTAACGACTTTTACCGTTACTCCAAGTCGCAGAAGACCGAACTGGTTTTGAAAGCACATTAAGTCGGGAGAGTTTAAATATTTGTGACCGAAACGAAGCGCCATGAATAACTACTAATATAACTAATACAAGCAAAGAACCGCCATTCGAATTCTTATCATTTCAAAAGAAAGAAGAAGATAATTGATACGCAAGAAAAGAAATGAACGTTAAATGAATGAATAAAGTGTTATTTGCTACTGAAAGGGACTGTCAGATCTGAAAGACCGACAACTTATGTACGGAAGTAATCATTTTCTATCGTGCCCCCTCTCCTTAGGACATTCAGTCCGTCAAGAGTTATCTTCCTTCCCACTTTCAATGGTGACGTCAAAATATGCGAACTGGATCGCATAGGTCTACACCACAGCACATCATGCAAACTATGAGGCACCCAAAAAGATAAGGATCTTTTTGATGAGTAAAATAAAATGCATAAACAAATGCAGAAATCAACAAAATGAAAATAAAAGACATTGAGAAGGGGGAGTGTGATGGATTTTTTTGTTGCAAAAGACACTTTTAAGAAAATAATGAAAAAAAATGTGTCAGTATGGAGAGAGAGAGAGAGAGAGAGAGAGAGAGAGAGAAGAGAAAGAGAAGGGGGGGGGGGGGGGGGGGGGGGGAGGAAGGAAAGGAGGAGGAAAAAAAAAAAGACTGAATCAGTTAGTACATGGGCGCAAGTGTGGGTTGGGGCTGGAGAGAACAACACAAATACTTGAAGACAGAAAGCCAAGAAA
>JADBJO010004024.1:97500-105000 GCA_016801955.1 Conus betulinus | reverse complement strand
TACAGGGTGACCCAGCCTCTTCGGAATCTGCGGAGGAGGAGGAGAGTTTTGGGCTTCCTCATACGTGGCAGGAACGGTCGGCTGTGTGAGCTGGCTTCCTTCCTTAGCAAGGCGGTCTGCACGCTCGTTGCCTGGGAGGCCTACATGGGACAGGCACCCACTGGAGGGTTGTTGGGGCTGTTTGGGTAAGGGCTGTGAGGGAGGCCTTGATCGATGGGAACAAGATACAGGCTATTTCAAAGGGCAAGCGCGAAAAAACAGGACTGAACTGTTTAGTTAAAGACCCTGGGGGAAACATCAAGCTGCGGCACAACTGTCTCCAGCGGACTGGGTTCTGGGCTGACCTCTTCAGCTGAACTCCGTGGCATTCCGGCTGCCATCACTCTAGAATCCAGGCACCAAGTCTGTCAAGGTCAAGGTCGTCCCCAGCTTTCTTTTTCCCTTCATGGGTTCTGTTCATGTCCCTGTCTTTGATACTGGTAGGAGGCTTCCAGAGCTGTTCTGTTTCTTTGTTTGTTTGTTTGTTTGTGTGTTTTTTTTTTATCTCTGTGTCTATAGAATTTGTGGGTTCTTCTCTCCCACAGGTTCTGTTAGAAATGACTTCTGCACTTCTGATATTGAGGATGAACCTGAGGCTTTTGTTGAGGAATGCTTGAGGATGGTCAGAGAGGAAATCTTTCCGAACTGTGGTGTTTAGCTGTGCTTTTATGTTGGTCCACCCATGCACTAAAAATAGTAACGTTTTCTCGACGGTAGGAAGAGCCTTCAATACTTTCACCCTCGTGTTTAGTTGTGCAGAACACACGTACACACACACTCCCCCTCCCCCCCCCCTCACACACACACACACACACACACACACACACACACACTGAACCATTCTTACACACACTCCATGGAAACACACACACCATGTGGTCTGAACCGAACGAAACGGGTGGATTTTGGTGCCAGCCTGTCGTCCGGATGCAGATCAAACGGCCAACCCAGAATCAAATTTTGGGATCAAACGGCCAACCCAGGATGTCGTCCGGATGCAGATCAAACGGCCAAACCCAGGATCAAACAGCAAACACAGGATCAAACAGCAAACCCAGGATCAAACAGCAAACCCAGGATCAAACGGCCAACCCAGGATCAAACAGCAAACCCAGGATCAACAGCAAACCCAGGATCAAACGGCCAACCCAGGATCAAACGGCCAACCCAGGATCAAAACGGCCAACCCAGGATCCCTTCGACTTTGAGGAAGGTCTGCACTCTCCTGCGTGGGCTTGTGACAAGAACTGATTTCCTTTTCATACCCCTAGCCCTTACAGACAATCGATATCTGGCTTGCTTCAAAAGATTACATTTTTTTTCATTCATTCGTTCATTCAATTATTCATTCGTTCGTTCGTTCGTTCGTCATTCATTCATGTTATTTCTAGCCCAGTTGCTCCAGCTGTGAGTAGGCTCAGGACAAGCAATGTTATTTTCTTGTTCACGAGCGTGAGGGGACTCTATCACCTTCACGAGCCTCCTCCTCCTTTGTTTTCTTCAAATCCTGAATTCTCCGCTTTCCATTTCCCTGCGTTTGTGGTGACCCCAGCTTTCATTTCCTCCCTACGTCCCTCCACAAGAGCACCGACATATTTACTACTGTAAAGGGGCCACAAAAGCAGGACAAGAAGTAGGAAACCGTTACACACACTGAACGCTCTTCAACTCAGTTCACACGAACCCCCCCCCCCCCCCCCCCCCCCCCCCCCCAAAAAAAAAAAAAAAAAAAAAAAACATTGAACACTGAAAGGCCTACAATGGCAGGACACCGCAGGAACATGTACTGCACACTGAACGCGCTTCAACGCAGCAGGAAGGCAGACTGAACGCACTTCAACTCGGTAAGCAAAAGTTGTTGTCAACGGCTGTTACAGCAGAACGGAAGGAAGAGTGTGTGGGGTGGAATGGGGAATGGGTGGTTGGGGGGGGTGGTGGGTGGTGATTAATGTCATAAAGACAGAGATTCATGAAGGCAAGTTGTTACAAGGTGGGGGTAGAAGGTCGTAGCCGTTAAAGTTAGCTTCATTCACATTCACGTCTACACCCACCTACAGAGATATGAAAGACAGGAATGCCAGAAAAGAGAGAAAGGGGGTGAGTGGTGTGGGGAAGGAGGGGAGGGGGGTTATCTTACACTGTACGAATCACCAGAAAGACAACATATCAAAAATTCAAACAGCGAAATATATATAGGAAAGAAGAGAGAAAGGGGGCTGTGTGTGTGTGTGTGTGTGTGTGTGTGTGTGTGTGTCGTGTGTGTGTGGTGTGTGTGTGTGTGTGTGTTGTGTTGGGGGGGGGGGGGGAGGGGGGGCGAAGGACAACTTACACAGTTTGAATCACAAGAAATGACCACATATCAGAAGGCAGCGAAAATGATCATTTACACTTTTTGGTACTCGCGAGCGATTCGAACTCACAACATCTGATTGCCAACAGAGTGCATTTTACCCACTGAGCCGCGCGTAGTTCCTGTAGATGGGACAACCTTCTGTGGCGGCTGATTTATGCATGAAATTGTGGGGAAGTCACACTTCAAGGCGCTTGACTTTCGGCTTCGTCATGGCTGACTGTGTCCTTGGGACGTGTTGGGAGAAGGTGTTTGGCAGAAAACGGTTGTTACATAAGAAAGATCGTCAACAACTACCGGACATTCCGGGGATCACGGTGTGTGTGTTGTGTGTGTGTGTGTGATGTATGTGTGTGTGTGTGTGTGGTGTGTGTTGTGTGTGTGTGTGTGGTGTGTGTGTGTGTGTGTGTGTGTGTGTGTGTGTGCGCGCGCGCGCGCACGTAGTGTGTGTGTGTGTGTGTGTGTGTGTGTGTGTGTGTGTGTGTGTGTGTGTTGTGTGTGTGTGTGGTGTGTGTGTGTGTGTGTGAGCGCGCGCGCGCTTCCATGTGTGTGTGTGTGTGTATGTATGTGTTTGTGTGTATGCTTGTGTGTGTGTGTGTGTGTGTGTGTGTGTGTGTGTGGTGGATGTGTGTGCGCACGCGCGCCCATGTGTGTGTTGTGTATGCATGCATGTACGTGTGTGTGTGTGTTGTGTGTGTGTGTGTGTGTGTGTGTGTGTGTGTGTGTGTGTGTGTGTGTGTGTGTGTGCTCTTTGTTCATTCAAGTTGTGAAAGCAGGGAGGCAGTGAATTTGAAACGGTATAAACACGTCTGACGAGAAGGAATCCATTGTTGTGTTGTACCCCCGTCCCTTCTCCCTCCCTCCCTCTCTCTCTCTCTCTCTCTCTTCTCTCTCTCTCCTCTCTCTCTCTCTCTCTCTCTGTTTCTCTCTCTCTCTGTCTCTCTCTCTGTCTCAATACATTATTGCGTTTGCCTACTTACCTACCTCTCTCTGTTTCTCTGTCCCTGTATGTCTGTCTCTCCCTCTCCCTCTCTCTCTCTTCTCTTTCTCTAGCTCGCTCGCTCGCTCTCACATTATTTGTGTTGCCTACCACCTCTCTCTCTCTCTCTCTCTCTCTCTCTCTCTCTCTCTCTCTCTCTCTCTCTCTCTCTCTCTCAATACTGGGCTGCCTGCCTGACTTCTCTCTCTCTTCTCTGCCTTCTTCACTCCCTTTCTCTCCCAACACATTATGGTGTTTTCTCTCTCTCTCTCTCTCTCTCTCTCTCTCTCTCTGTGTAAAATTTAATGTCAACTTAGTCACATTCTTCCGTTCATCAGCATCAGCCTGGAAATATCCACTCACCTATCCCACCTCAGCCCACCCAACCCCACCTCCCATCACGCACGCATTTCCCCATCCCACCTCTTCCTTTTTTGTATTTAAATCTAATTCATGTGGTTGAACGTGTTCTTGTCAGATTTCACGAAGTGTGTCTTTCATGAATCTGAAAATAAGTGTGTGTTGTGTGTGTGTGTGTGTGTGTGTGTGTGTGTGTGTGTGTGTGTGTGTGTGTGTGTTTGTGTAAGTTAGTGGTGTGTGTGTGTGTGTGTGTGTGTGTGTGTGGTGTGTGTGTGTGTGTGGTGTGTAAGTTAGTGTGTGTGTGTGTGTGTGTGTGTGTGTGTGTGTGTGTGTGTGTGTGTGTGTGTGTGTGTGTGTGTGTGTGTGCTCTTGTTCATTCAAGTGTGAAAGCAGACAGGCAGTGACGAGAATGAAATACATCGTTGTGTTGCCACCCCCCCCCCCCTCCCACCTCTCTCTCAATACATTATTGTGTTGGCTTCTTTCCTACCTCTCTCCGTTTCTCTGTCTCTCTGTCTCTGTCTGTCTGTCTCTCTCCCTCCCCCCCACCCCCCCGCTCTCTCTCTCTCTCTCTCTCTCTCTCTCTCTCTCTCTCTAGCTCGCTCTCACATTATTGCCTATCTCTCTCTCTCTCTCTCTCTCTCTCTCGTCTCTCTCTCTCAATACATTATTGTGTTGCCTGCCGCTCTCCCACTCTCTCTCTCTCTCTCTGCCTTCTTCTCTCCCTCTCTCTCCCCAATACATTACTGTGTTGGCTACTCTCTCGCTCGTGCCCCCACTTCTGTTAATACACGTACACACATTCATATGTTGCGCCATCCACTTAATGAACTTCAACCATAGTCAGAGAGGGAGAGTGAGAGCGAGCGAGAGAGAGTAGAGAGAGAGAGAGAGGAGAGGAGAGGAAGGAAGGGAGGGAAGGAGGGGGACAAACGGAGGGATAAATAGTGGGAGCGACACATGTGGAAGAAAGGGGGAGGCAGAGACAGAGGAGGAGGGGGGGGGGGGAGAGAGGAGAGGAGAGAGAGAGAGAGAGAGGTGGGAGAGATGAGAGAGAGAGAGAGAGGGAGACGAGTGAGAAAGAGGAGAGAGGGAGAGAGAGAGAGCAGAGGCAGAGAGAGTGGGAGAGAGAAGAGAGAGAGAGACAGACAGACAGCGACACACACACACAACACACACACACACACACACACACACACACACACACACACACACACACACACACACAGATTCAAACTTCAGTGAAATGCATGGAAAAAAAAAAAAAAAAAGAAAGAAGGAGCAGAAAGCCAGAACACAACACAAGAAGAAGAAGAAGAAGAAGAAGAAGAAGAAGGAAGAGGTGAAAGAGAAGAGGAAAGAAGAAGAAGAAGAAAGAAGAAGAAGAAAGAAGAAAGAAGAACAAGAAGAAGAAAGAAGAAAGAAGAAGAAGAAGAGGAAGAAGAAAGAAGAAACTGCACCATTATCCACCTCCAGTCCCCGTCCCTCTTCCTACTTCAAAAATACCTATCATTATATGAACAGTACGCTGGCTCGTATACATACACTGTGTGAGTACATAATCTTTCCCCAATTGACACCTGTGTTCATTGACATAGCTTGATTGAGACTGATGGGGATGGAAGGAGTAGCGGTGGGGGGGGGGGGGGGGGGGGGACGGGGGGGAGGAGAGAGACAGAGAGAGAGAGGAGAGAGAGAGAGAGAGAAGGAGAGAGAGAGAGAGAGAGAGAGAGAGAGACACAGAGAGAGACAGACAGACAGACAGAGAGAGAGAGAGGAGAGAGAGAGAGAGAGAGAGGAGAGAGAGAGTTGAGTTGAACAGTACGTCAATATGTGGTTAAAAGAACAGTAATAGAAGCAGTACACTTTCTCACAAGTGCACGCTCTCTCCGTAAACACATTTCATGCTCATTACTTATTCATACATGCGCACGCCAACGCGAAATTACCATTCGGAATGAACAGCAGCAAATTATCATCGACCAAATGTGTTAAAACGTGTTAAAGGCCGCAGTTATGACTCAGAGAACGGGAGAACAGATGGGTATGTGTGACTGATTGTGCATAGTGTGAATGTAATGCGCACCTCTAACACAGACAGAGCTTGTCTACACTTGATGTCAGTCTCCGTAGCTCGTGAATAAGTGTGATGTAAGTACACTATATTTTTCTGAAGCAATCTAATACTTCGATGGCGTAGAAGACGTTATGCCGGAGGTCTGTTCAAAACTAGAATTCCAGAACAACAGTTTTATTTTGAACGGGTCAGTTTCTAGACAAAGAGACCTGGAGTTTTGTAGGGTGTTTACGATTTACACCAAATAGTTCAGATTGAATCGTTTGTGGCATTGTCACAGAAGCCTTTCTTTTTTCGCATGAGCATTACCCTGTTGATGGTTTTTAAAAAACAGGTCCTGCGGTGGAAGAACTCCACAGTTAGCAGAATCTGAAGCTGCAAGACTCAAGGGTTTCAAGAGAGCTGCCTGCAATGGATGTTTACAGACTCTGATCACAAATTCGCAGACCCTGACCACTGAATGTGTTTTGGCGGAGTCAGAAGGGTGGAAATATAATTGACTGAAGAGGGTGTGTTTGCTTGCAGGAGCAATTTTCAGGGACTTCGGGGTGGGCACACGAATAGCAAGTTGCACATTCCTGGTTGCAGTCATTGGAAAGTAACCAATGAACTGTCATAGGTGGGGACAGCGAAAAGCTGGTGGGTCTTGGCGAAATTCTGACGGAAAAAAAATTCAGCTGGGTTGTTAGCCGCGCAAACCTACATGAACACAATACAGTGTACAGTCTAGAGTGTACAGTGGCAATGATCTTCACATCGTGAGCACTGTCCTCTTGTCACACCGAAAAACTATAGTCTTACAGTGTCTCTGCTCTTAAAATGAGAGAGACAGACAGACAGACAAACAAACAGACAGACAGACAGACAGACAGACAGAGAATCAAGTGCAAGGAACACCAGTTGTTTTCACCTATCACAGTCAATGCGGAAGTATCCTCAAATGAGATGTGTGTGTGTGTGTGTGTGTGTGTGTGTGTGTGTGTGTGTGTGTGTGTGTGTGTGTGTGTGTGTGTGTGTGTGTGTGGTGTGTGTGAAACATCAGACGTTATCTTCAACCAAGGCCGTTGTGGTGTTGGATGTATCACGTGGTCCGGTCAACAGGTAGGTCACACAGAACGATTTCTCCAGACTATGGACATACCACAGTGACCACGCCACTTTGAAAAGAAAACAGTTGCACGCTCTCTCTTTCTCCTCTCTCTCTCTCTCTCTCTCTCATCTCTCTCTCTCTCTCTCTCTCAATACATTATTGTGTTGACTGCCTCTCTCCCACTCTCTCTCTCTCTCTCTCTCTCTCTCTCTCTCTCGCTCTCTGCCTTCTTCTCTCCCTCTCTCTCCAAATACATTATTGTGTTGCCTACTCTCTCGCTCGTGCACCCACTCCTGTTAATACACGTACACACATTCATATATTGCGCCATCCACTTAATGTACTTCACCTACCTACTACAACTACCACCTCGTCCACTTCCCATGCCAGCGACCCAACTCTCCCATCAACCGCCCCACTACGAAGAGTACAGCCGACAAATTCTGGGACTGGACTGGACTGGACTGGACAGCATGCCTGGTCAGTGTTATCATAAAGGGTCAGTCAACATCGGACACAGGAATCTCATCGTCCGCCCTGGACACTGACGCCAAGAAAGGAATGTCTCCATCACATTTTGGGGACGGTTGCTTTTGAGGAGGAGG
>JADBJO010004024.1:87500-95000 GCA_016801955.1 Conus betulinus | reverse complement strand
GTACGGTAAAAGGAAGTTTTAAAATCAACAGATCTGTTTCGAGCGCTGGCTCTCCTCAAGATGGTTTGGGGTCGCCTACTGCCGGTGTTACATGGCCTAATGTCACTGTTTCCATGGGATCGTATGACGGTGCCGAAACATGCGAACTGGTCGGACTGTTCATGCTATCCAACATCCAAAAAAAAACTTGGAAAGCAAGTCGGACTATACAGAGACGACGGCCTCGCCGCGCTAAACAACAATCCAAGAACCATCGAAAACAAGAAAAAAAAAAGAACTATGCAAAATTTTCCAAAACCATAACTTAAAAATCACCATCGAAGCAAACAAAAAGGTAGTGAACTACTTAGACATAACACTTGACCTCAACAACTACATATATAAACCATACAAGAAACCTAATGACACTCCCATTTATGTAAACATCAATAGCAACCACCCACCATCTATACTAAAAACCATACCCAATGGCATAAACAAGAGATTATCTAATCTGTCACATAATGAAAGAGTATTCAACAACGCAGCAGCAGAATACCAAGAGGCATTGCAAAAAAAGTGGTTACAGCTACAAACTACAATACAACCCAGATAAACAACATGAACAAAAAAAAAAAAAAAGCAGGAAAAGGAAAATCACATGGTACAAACCCTCCATATGATGGACGAGTAAAAAACAAACGTAGGGAAAGAATTTTTTTTAAATTCTGACAGCATCCTTCCCAAAAGAACACACAAATTGTCCAAAATATTCAACAAGAACACCATCAAACTATCATATTCATGCATGCCTAACCTTAAAAAATATAATTGATTCATCCAACAAAATGAAAAGCAACACAGCAAAGAAGGGTGAAGAAAGGAAATCCTGCAATTGTACTACAAAAGAACAGTGTCCCTTAAGCAACAAATGCCTCTATAACAACATTGTATACCAAGCCACTGTGACATCAGAAAATGAAAAAGAAACATACATAGGGATCACTGAAAATCACTTCAAAACCAGATATGCAAACCATAAACAGTCATTCAACAAAGTAAAATACAAAAACCAAACAGAACTGAGCAAATATATTTGGAGACTTAAAGACAAAAAATAAACTATAACATATCCTGGAAAAATCATAAAAAGGGCATCACCATACAATAACATTTCAAAAAGATGCAACCTATGTTCAACAGAAAAAATGGTTAATACTATGCAAACAGCAAACGCACCCTGAACTGTAAACAACCTGGAAAACCGAACAACACGTGCAGCCAATCCGCACGTGCAAACAGTGACATTAGGCCATATAACACCGGCAGTAGGCGACCCCAAACCATCCTGAGGAGAGCCAGCGCTCGAAACAGATCTGTTGATTTTAAAACTTCCTTTTACCATACTATTTTAACAGATGTTGCTCCCCAAGGGGTTGAGCACTTTAAAAAAATTTTATTAGGCGTTTTAGTAATATTCTCTCTCTCTCTCTCTCTCTCTCTCTCTCTATATATATATATATATATATATATATACATATTAGGAACAAGGGAAAAAAGGCGGTGACAATGATATGATTGAATGGAGAAAACAGAGAGAGAAATTATGATATGACGAGATGGAGAAAACTCAGAAAGAAAACATTGAGAATACTGAAATGGAAAAAAAGGGACAAAAATATGAGGCAATAATGAAATAGAGATACCAGGAAAAAAAACCAATGAATGGCAAAAAAAGATAAACAAAAGAAAGAAACATTGTAAGTAAAGAAATTAAGAAAAAACAGACAGAAAATGACATTTTTGAAACGTAGAAAACAGAAATCAAACAACGACGATAACAAAGCAGAGAAAACAAACAAACAGAAACAGAAAATGACATTAATGACATAGAAAAAAAAAACAGAGAGAAATATTGACAACAATGAAACAGAGAAAAAAGAATCAAAACAATAACATCAAGAAAATAGTAAAAACAACCATGCCAACAACGCGGTAGGAAAAAAAACAATCATTAATGAAATAAAGAAAACAGAACAAAATCGAGGACAACAAAACACTAAAGACAAAAAAAGAGAGAGAGAGACCTAAGACTATCTCAGTGATAAAATGAGGGGGGGGGGGGGGGGGGGGGGACAGAAAACAAGGATACAGATCACAGATCAACACTGAATGCAGGAGAGGGAAAAAATCTGGAACGCAAACGGGGACCCCCACCCCCCCCCACCCACCCCCCCCCCGCGCGAATGAAATGAAAGGCCATCGATACTTGTCCTCGCTTGCGAACGGATGTTTCGTTTTTTCAGCATTTGTAGTTGTTGTTGTTGTTGTTGTTGTTGTTGTTGTTGTTGTTGTTCAGTTGTGCTCGTAGTGAGCTCAGCATTTAAATCATTGTAGATACTAGCCCCTTGAACACTCCTGAAATCGTTGATAATGATTCATATAACCTCTGTGTGTGTGTGTGTGTGTGTGTGTGTGTGTGTGTGTGTGTGTGTGTGTGTGTGTGTGATGGTAACAGTAGCTGTGTGTGTGTGTGTGTGTGTGTGTGTGTGTGTGTGTGTGTGTGTGTGTGTGTGTGTGTGTGTGTGCGCGCGCGCATGCGTGTGTGTGTGTGTGTGTGTGTGTGGTGTATGTGTGTGTGTGTGTGTGTGTGTGTGTGTGTGTGTAAGCTTTTGTGAAGACAGATAAACAAAACCAATACACCAATAACCTGCCTCACAATAGTGCGCCAGTGCGCAAGAAACGCCGGCTTTTGTGACACTTAACAGGACATTGGTGCCCCCAGCAATAACTGTCACACGGGACCCGGAAGGGCTAACCTCTGCTAAAGACCAGTGCGATAAGCATGACCAACAACGCAGGTGCGTGAAGACGACCGCACGATTATGGCCTTAATCCACCAGCGAAGATTTGCATTCGCAATGTTTACTAATGGTGACCAGGATATCTCACCGGCGTATGTCTGTTTACCATGACGATGTTTGATGAAGATGACTGGGCTATTTCTCACCAACGTATACAAAAAGTGCAGGGCCAGTTTTTGAGGTGTTCTGTACTTCTTCTTCTTCTTCCCTGAACTTCGTTGAGAATCACGAAGGCAGCCACACAGAGGAACTGTGCACCAGGAGCCTTCGCCTCTGTCTGTTTGGGTGCCAAGGCCTCGGTCTCTGTCAATCTGTTCCTTGTCCATTCTGCAGTGTCACCAGTCCATTCCTTTTTTTGTACTCCCAGTTCTTATAGAAACAGGAGTAGTTTACAATGGGAACGAAGAAATGCTGTCTGTCTGTCTGTCTGTCTGTCTGTGTCTGTCTGTCTGTTTGTCTGTCTGTCTGTCCGTCTGTCCGTGTGTCCGTCCGTGGTCAAAAATGTGTTCCACTCACTCCAGACAAAACTTTATGGAATGTCTCAGAAAGTGCTCGGCCGATCTTTCTGAAAATTTGTAGGTATGTTCATTATGGGTTACGGATGATGCCCGATGTTTTATTTCACCGTTATAGCGATGACTAACGGCTATAACGGCCCTTAACGGTTTTGTTCTTTATGGAAAATCTCAGGAAGTGCTTGGCTGATCTTTCTGAAAATTTGTAGGTATGTTCATTATGGGTCACGGACGATGCCCCATGTTTTATTTTACCATTATAGTCGTTACTAACGGCTATAACGGCCTATAACGGTTTTCTTCTTTGTGGAAAATCTCAGTAAGTACCTGGCCGATCTTTCTGAAAATTTGAAAGTATGTTCATTATGTGTCACGGATGATGGGCGATGTTTACCAGAATAGCCGTTACTAACGGCTATAACGGCCCAAAACGATTTTTCCTCTTTATGGAATATCTCACGCGTATTCAAGATAAACTGGGAGTACGTTTATACGCTTTGCGTCTTGTTTTCTGTCTTCCACTCCGTCTCCCTTTCTTGAACAGTTCCCTGGAGGACTGTTTAAGCGAGGCCGTTGGATCTTATTGCACGGTCACACCAACGTAGATCTCTTTCCCTAAAACTCATGTGAGATCTTCATATGGTCCGGTGTCCTTATTTGATGATTTGACTCACTTGTTCTGTGACGACATGATTCGTTCATTTGATGTTCGCTAACTGTGTGTAACACCTCATTTCTACATGTTTGCATCTTGCCTCCGGATCCGCTGGGAGCATCCAACCGTTTCGTGCCTACAGGAAGATGGAATGGATCGGTGCAGGCAGGAGTCTGATCGTGTGTGTCATGGAGATGTGGAATTGTCATTCCCTTTACAGTCTCCTTTCTTGTCCAGTTTTCCTGTTTGAAACCCTCTGTTCATCTTGCGTGGCTTTACCTCCTTCTAGTGTCACACATCGCCCAGATACGGTTTGTAATCCGTGTACATTCACTACACACACATAAAAAAACGTGGTAGGTAGGCACTCAAAGTCTGACCAGGGCGTTGGACTAACGCGTAGGTCAGACCTCCGCTGTGTCGTAGCTACGAGACCCTCTTCTTCAACTGTCTCATCTTAGTTGTTAATTCATTGATCCATCAGCTTCAAATCATGCGTAGCGTGGTCTCAAAACTTAACGGATGTGGTGTAGCGTATATGGACTAGCCCGCACGCAGTGACGCATCCTTGATGAAACTGATCCGTGGCTTCGATTTCTGTGGGCTTACTCCATTGCCTGAATGAAATCGTTTGAGAGGGATTCAAGGTCTTCTCTGGGCATGCCTCTAATTGTTCTCTGACGTCTGTTTTGAAATGTCAGCTATGTCAAGATCTTTTTGTTTGTCAGCATTGAATCTGAGACGGCTGTTTTTCACTGTTTTGTCGTTCTTCAACCGTACTTTAGCATTTCATCATGACAAGGTCGTGATCGCAACCAAGGTCAGATCCTTGAGATATTCTTGTTTTAGTCCTGTTGACGTCAAACGTGTTTCAGTTCTTTACAAGAACGCGGCATATCTGACCTTGATACTGATCGTCTGCGGAGTGCTATGCCCAGCGTTGTGAACATGCATGCTTGCGAGAGTGCCAGCAAGAACCAAGGCACTATCACTGGCAATAGCTAGCCAGATACAGTGCACCATCGTTGGTGGTTTCGCTGCAGTAGGGACCGCAGAAATTTCTCCAGTCTTCTTGGGAATCTTTGCAAACCGGTAACCCTAAACAATAAGGATGTCTTGTTGCCTTGTTGACGACCGTCTGAAGTTGAGTGTAGAATTCTTCATTCTGGGCACCATCATACCCTTTTGTAACTCATGCTTCAGTTATTTCAGTTTCTAAAGTGCTGAGTTAACTATGTCCCTTCCCCAGATATCCTGTGGTTTTCCCCACCACAGGAGCACACTTTTCGCGTTCTCCCTTGTGGAGATGGACAAATAGTGTGGTGATGTTAACGTAGGCTGCCATCAGTTTGGCACAATCTCTGGGATGCCATCAGTGTGGCATAATCTCTGGGATGCCATCAGTGTGGCATAATCTCCAGGCTGCCATCAGTGTGGCATAATCTCTAGGCTGCCATCAGTTTGGTATAATCTCTAGGCTGCCATCAGTGTGGCATAATCTCCAGGCTGCCATCAGTGTGGCATAATCTCTGGGATGCCATCAGTGTGGCATAATCTCTGGGATGCCATCAGTGTGGCATAATCTCTAGGCTGCCATCAGTGTGGCATAATCTCTAGGCTGCCATCAGTGTGGCATAATCTCCAGGCTGCCATCAGTGTGTGGCATAATCTCTAGGCTGAATCAGTGTGGCATAATCTCTAGGCTGCCATCAGTGTGGCATAATCTCTAGGCTGCCATCAGTGTGGCATAATCTCCAGGCTGCCATCAGTGTGGCATAATCTCTAGGCTGCATCAGTGTGGCATAATCTCTGGGATGCCATCAGTGTGGCATTATCTCTGGGATGCCATCAGTGTGGCATAATCTCTGGGATGCCATCAGTGTGGCATAATCTCTAGGCTGCCATCAGTGTGGCATTATCTCTGGGATGCCATCAGTGTGGCATAATCTCTGGGATGCCATCAGTGTGGCATAATCTCTAGGCTGCCATCAGTGTGGCATAATCTCTGGGATGCCATCAGTGTGGCATAATCTCTGGGATGCCATCAGTTTGGCATTATCTATTTGTACTTTTTTGTTATGCAGCGGGTCTCGAACGAGTCGAACCTGGCAAGCGAATCCCTCACCAGATCGGACTTTCCTATTGGATGTTCTTCCCATAGGTAACATGCAGTACTGCACTACGTGGCTACCAGCAGCAGCCAAAAATCTCTGATTTGGTCTGATTTTGGGGGTAAGGAGCTAAAATTGAAGCCAACAGTAAAAACAGTAAAGTGTTAATTTACATTGAACGTAAATGGCCTTTGCTCTGTTCTCATTGCATGCTTGCGTTTGTGTCCAGCGAGGACTCAAAGTTCTTTGAAGTTATGTCACACACACACACACACACACACACACACACACACACACACACACACACACACACACACACACACACACACACACACACACATGCTACAGCACTGCTGAACCAAATTCTGCATGTCGCAGAGTGCATATTATGACCGTACAGGCCACGGCTAATGTGAACACTGTCTATGTGTTGGTTAGAATGTAGGTTTATCTACAGGGAGTATATCTCGGGACTAGAACAATCATGCCCTCAGGAAGACATGTGAAACCAGTGGATCATAGTCTGGGATGGCTCCGAGACGGATTTCCGTCAGAGCAGTGACTCGACAGCTGGGGATAAACCATTTTGTCCTTTAGTGCCTTCCAGCATGATTTCAGACAAGGGGCAGCATTTAACAATTGCTTCAGTTCGGACGGCCTAGAATCCAGGGTCACCACTACGATTAGTTCCCATTGGCTGAAAGCTCTGCAGAACGCCTCAGGACAGAGCTGAGAATGCAGAACGTCACTGTGTAGAACGTCTCAGGACAGAGCTGAAACTGCGGCACGTCACCGCAGAACGCCTCAGTACATAGTTGAGACTGCACAATGTCACTGCAGGACGCCTCAGAACAGAGCTGAGACTGTAGAACGTCACTGCAGAAGGTCTCAGAACAGAGCTGATACTGCAGAACGTCACTGCAGAACGTCACTGCAGAGTGCCTCAGAACAGAGCTGATACTGCACAACGTCACTGCAGAACGTCACTGCAGAACGTCTCAGAACAGAGCTGAGACTGCACAACGTCACTGCAGAACGTCACTGCAGAACGCCTCAGAACAGAGCTGAGACACTGCACAACGTCACTGCAGAACGTCACTGCAGAACGCCTCAGAACAGAGCTGAGACTGCACAACGTCACTGCAGAACGTTACTGCAGAACGCCTCAGAACAGAGCTGAGACTGCACAACGTCACTGCAGAACGTCACTGCAGAACGCCTCAGAACAGAGCTGATACTGCAGAACGTCACTGCAGAACGTCACTGCAGAACGCCTCAGAACAGAGCTGATACTGCAGAACGTCACTGCAGAACGTCACTACAGAACGCCTCAGAACAGAGCTGATTCTGCAGAACGTCACTGCAGAACGTCACTG
>JADBJO010004024.1:75000-80000 GCA_016801955.1 Conus betulinus | reverse complement strand
ACCATGTCTTTGATTCACTGAGCGTCTTTCCATGCAAAAAAGCGCTTTGTCTTCGATGCAGGTTAGATGAACGTTGTCTTCGAAGGGCAAAGGGTTTGAAAGGCAATTCGTTCCGATGATGTAGTATCATTATTTTCTTTATATGCCATCAAATAACACCGTCCTCAGGCTGTCGAATGAAATGATCGGGATTCTCATTCTTCTGTTTTGAAAAATGAAAACAGCCAACCGACCAATAGAAATTGTGAATATAGGCCTTACTCCCGTTGCCTAGGTTAAAGTCCGGAATGAAATGGTCTTTGTCATTTTAATCCTTTCCGGAGGGGAGAAGGGGGAGGGGGGAAGGAGGGAGGGAATGGGTGCAAGGTGGGGATAGGATGGAGAGTG
Source organism: Conus betulinus (assembly GCA_016801955.1). Classification (NCBI taxonomy): domain Eukaryota; kingdom Metazoa; phylum Mollusca; class Gastropoda; order Neogastropoda; family Conidae; genus Conus; species Conus betulinus. Next base: position 79,613 of record JADBJO010004024.1, on the reverse strand, counting down.
GTGGTGGGGTAGGGGGTGGGTGGTGGAGAGGGTCTGGAACGGGGGAAGATTAGGGAGGGAGCGGATGTAGATGGCCTGGGCTATTCCTTGTCTCCCTCTAGCTCAGAACTCCATTCCCTCTTTGCAGAGGAGGGGGGATCTTGTTTCAGTCTGGGTCCAGAATGGCAAGGTCGGGCGCCCGGGCCACACATTGAAAACTGACATGACCGACCACGGCTAACAGCGGACAAGAAAGGTAACTCTTGCTCCCACGATGAGATAACCCACGCCCAAACGCCAAACGAATGCTGCTCACGACACCGAATCATCTTGCAGAAATGACCACACAGAACAAGCAAGGAGAGTCGTAAGCAGTATTCGTTTGGAGTTAGGGGCGTGTGTCTTTGGATTTCCCTGCTTCATGTGGACCAAGATGTTTCCCGTTTGTTTGTCTGTTTATTTCATCATAGGAGCGAGTTACCTACTTGTCTGTTATTTATTGTTTCTCTGCCGTTTGGAGTTACGGGCGGTATTTATTTCATCATAGGAGCGAGTTACCATACTTGTCCGTTGTTTACTCTGTTGTTGCTCTCTGCCGTTTGGAGTTATGGTCGTGTATTTATTTCAACATGGGAACAAGAGTTCACTAATCGTCCGCTCTTTTACTGCTTACTCATTTCTGCCTGATCTATGACCACAGGCTAGCTTGCTGGGAAGCCCCTCACATGGCCCTTTGCGGTCGGCTGGGCTATAAACAGCGCTGCCGTTCCCTAGCTTGCCGGGGATGTCAACGTCGTTGTATTCTCCAAGCTGGGGCCACGAAATGTGTTGGTGACGGTGTTTCAGCCAGATTCACTCTTGCACGACTCGACAGATCAAGCTGGAGACCCGCGTGCGAACTCTTTCAATGCGATGTTGTAGTGTGATCTAGCAAGTGCATGTGCGTGTAGTGCTTCTCTACGTCGTTCGCTTTCCAATTCAGTTTGTGTGTAACAGAGCCAGTGGTTATGCGTGCGTGCGTGTGTGTGTGTGTGTGTGTGTGTGTGTGTGTGTGTGTGTGTGTGTGTGTGTGTGTGTGTGTGTGTGTGTGTGTGGAGGAAGAAAGAGAGAGGGGTAGGGGGTGAGGGGTAGTGTACCTAGAGTTTAGCCTGCATGCTATAGAAAACACATAGGCATTGAAGGCTGTAGTTATTCAGCGGCATCTCAAGACCTTCTAACACGCCATTCTGAGCTTCGGACCCCAGGCATTTGGACTGACTTTGGCAAAATGATGAGGATGTAAAATGGCTGAGAAGGATGGGTTTTGAATAAGCCTGGGCCACTGAACATCAGGGACTTAAAACAACAATGCCGAATTACACTTAGGATGTTAAACAGGCCTAGGCTATTTTCTACCAGGGTATATTTTCGGCCGGGGTATACTGTGGCCTGGTACACCGGAAATTTCTCTGGCTTTCTAGGCGCAGAAGTCTTCCAGACGATCTTTCCGTGATGACCTCAAACGCATCCGCAGAACGTGAAGATAGCTCAGGCGTAAGTCGGGAAGCAGAGATAAGCGGCAAGGCAGTCTGAGGTCAGTGTCAGATGGAGTAGAGCCAGATCGTGGTTGAGAACATCACATGTGTTTGACTTATCTGAACGACGTCCATGAAGGTTTAAACATACTGGTGGTCTTGGCCATGACGTCCACGAAATTGTGTGTGTGTGTGTGTGTGTGTGTGTGTGTGTGTGTGTGTGTGTGTGTGTGTGTGTGTACACCGTGCGTGTGTGCGTGTGTGTGTGTGCATGTGTGTGTGTGTGTGTGTGTGTGTGCATGTGTGTGTGTGTGTGTGTGTGTGTGTGTGTGTGTGCGCGCGCGCGCGCGTGTGTGTGTATGAGAGAGAAAGGGAGACAGAGACAGATCGGAACGATTCAGGGTCAAGAATGAGTTCACGAATACCGCATACATAAAACCAGCGCTTCACAATGAGCGTCCATTGCTACTGCCGCCAACACACCTCGTCCCTCGTTCAGTGGGCAGTGAGCATCCCTCTGCAAACAGTCCACCATGCTGTGGGCCCACGCTCCTCTGGACAGGGCTGCTGGGGATCGTCCCAGTCACAACAGGTCCCCCGGAGGCGGAGTCTTCTGTGCTGACCAGACTGGTCATGCTCGAACGCCTCGTGTTCGACCACCACGCCCAGTTCCAGCATGAACGCCGTCAGTGGCAGAAAGACAAACAAGTTCTGGTGCAGAAAATCCATCTTCTGGAGCAAGAGGTCCAGAACCTTCAGAAGGGGAACGAGGAGACGAGGGACACAGCACAAACACCGCAGGACTCGGAGTTGCTGACTACGTTGACAGAAAATGAAGATTTGAAAACTGTTCTGGGGCATCTCCAGCATCAGATAGCTGCCATGGAGAGAAAGCGTCGGTCCGTGAGCGACCTGCTGACGCAATGTTTTTGAAAAAGCCAAGGTCCGAGGGGGACGTCAATGTCCAGAAAGATCAGCAGGGACTGCAAGCTGCTGGAGAACAATCACAACCAGTGGCCAAGACGTCGGAGCATCGCCATGATCTCCAGCACGTGAAGAACGCCAGCCTTTCCCTGCGTGGGACGGATCTGAACCCTTTCCTGCTCCGTGAGAATTCCCAGCGCACACAGACTGCTCGTTCCGATGACGGGGGACCCTTACAAATGGTGGTCGACCACCTCGGGACAGCAGATGATCCAGCTAACGGCTGACGTGCGGGCGCTGAAGACCTCTGACGCTGAACGAGGTTCCACGTTCATCCACACTGGGGAAGTTCTTCCTGCTCCGGTTCCTCGGAGCTGGTGTACTCAGGAGTACTGGGAGGCTCTCTCTACTCCCACCGGCGCGGCAGCAGCAAACGCTCTGTGTTTGTCTTCGACCCCCAAGCTCCAGGAGCCATCGTCTGGCGTCCCTTACACACTACTATATGGCGGGGAGTATCAAACCTACGACTCCCACATGGACAGGGACGCTGTGTGTGCCATGTGCCGGTCCCCGCTTTCAGCCACCTTCATGGTTCCTGGCACCAACGCCTGTCCTTCAGGCTGGACCCTGCAGTACCGTGGCTTCCTCATGGCGGGCTACTACAGCCATGATGCTGCCACCCAGTTCATCTGCGTCGATGGCAGATTGGAGAGTCGGCCCGGCAGTGATGACAACCACGACGGTTACATCCTGTACTTCACAAAGACCCAGTGTGGAAGTCTGCCTTGCTCGCCCTATGAGAACGACAAAGTGGTCACGTGCGCTGTCTGTTCCAAGTAATCTGCGCGCTCACGCACACAGACACACACACACACACACACACACACACACACACACACACACACACACACACACACACACACACACACACACACTCTTCTGCCAATTTCAAGAGGACGTTCGCCTAGATCAACGAGCAGAACACCATTTAAGACGCCAGAGTCAAAAACATCCGGAAGGAATCTGATCATGGTGAATGGTGTGTGTAATGGCCAGAAATGTTTCCACGACTCATCTTCTTCTTTCAAACGGCTAAGGCGATGAACACCGGTGGAGACATCTGTCTGTTTTACTACAATCATATATCTTAAGATCTAGTTCGTTGCAGGTACAAAGTCACCTATTTTACGATATTGTGTACAGATTTCAAGAAGACCTAGATCAGTATAAACACAAAGAGCAGTCTGCACAGACTTAAAGAAGATCTCGTTGATCACACACACACACACACACACACACACACACACACACACACACACACACACACACACACACACACACACACACACACACACAGACCACACACACACACACACACAATCTGCCTTGGAAGGCAACCATGCTAACTGCAATCATCTGCTTCTGCACTGTCCTGCCATCAAAGCTCAAATGCTCAAAAATGGAGGCACTGCGCTCAAACATGGAAATCCGATAACATTACAGAAAATAGTTATTGACCTTGATCTTCTTAAGTTGTTTAGTTCTCTTGGTATTTTTCTTTGATAGTTGTTAGTAATGTTGAGATTATTTGTGTTTGTAGAATCCAAAACTTAAGTATGGCATTGATGTTACATTTACTCATAAACACTCACACACTTAAAGAATCTCTCACATGCATTTTTTGTTGTTGTCTAATGTCACTTGAGGGTGAAGAGACGTTCAATTAAAGTACTACTATAATCTGCCTTTACAGTGATGATAATTTACAAAGCCTTGTTCATCACAATTACAAACACCTACCTGTTTCACAGAAAGTTGTGAAGACATGGTTCATTTCAAATACAAAGAGCAGTCTGATTGACGGAAATCTATTAAGAGAAAGTTCATTACAGCCACAAAGAGTTATCTGTTCCACACCAATTTAAGATGCCAGCAAGAGCTGGCTAACTATAGATACAAACAAAGCAATCTGTTTCGCAGTAATCAGAGATTTCAGGAGAGCTCTCTGTGTTAGGCTCCGCTATGGATGTGATCACACAACGAAAAAAAGCATAGAACAAGAGTGATGAGGACAGTTAGGCTCCGCTATGGATGTGATCACACAACGAAAAAAAAAAAAACATAGAGCAAGAGTGATGAGGGACAAGTATCCACGTCTTTCCCTGGTGAGAGTTCCACTGCGCACATATTGCAGGC
>JADBJO010004024.1:0-67500 GCA_016801955.1 Conus betulinus | reverse complement strand
GTGTGTGTGTGTGTGCGTGAGCGCGCGCGTACGTGCGTGTGTGTGTGTATCTCTTTGTGTGTCTGTGTGTGCACACATGAGTGCACGCGCGCGTTTTGTGTGTGTGTGTGTGTGTGTGTGTGTGTGTGTGTGTGTGTGTGTGTGTGCACGCCACAATTAGGATTTTGCACTATAATTATAATCCATGTAAGCATTTTGAGGTGTAGTATAAATCTAAGCCAAAATGATATTAAAGTAACAACAGAGCAAATGAACCCCCCCCCCCCCCCAACCCACCACCCCACACCCCCTCTCCCCTCCCCCACAGCCAGTCATTTCACTTACTTTCAGAGATTTCTCCTGATGACATATTTACGATTTAGAAATATATCAGCTATCCCTTACCCGGAGTCACACAGACCTATCTTTTGCCAGGTGGTGTCCCCCCCCCCCCCCCCCCCCCCCCCCCCCCAACAGTCCCATTCCTGTCATCTGTCTGTCTGCTTGAAACCACCTGGCATGTCCCTTGACGGCCAGATGAAAAGAAAACAAGGTAAATCAACTGTCAGACACAGTAACAATCCTCGAAACAATTTGATTGAGCCTGTCTATAAAGACTCGACTTCTTTAAACAAGGCCTTGGCGGATTAAATGTTTGGTGTGCAGACTGTGCCATCGGACAGCTTAAAAAAAAAAAAACAAAAAAAAAAAAAAAAAAACCTTCAGGAAAAAATGGGGATCTCTCTCATACAGGTGAATGCCCATGTGGCACCAGCCATATGCCAGCTCAAATTCTCCAGTCCTGGCCCAGTGTGGGTGTGAACCAGAAGGAGAAGCTGTGGAGACCGGGGATATCGCTGGGGCATACAACGGACTTCGCTCACAGCGCCAGACTGCCCCTGCAGTAAGGAAGGAACGCAGAAGTCGAAGCAGTCGGCAGCCAGCTTTCAACAAATCTAAAAAGAGTCTGCGGCATTTGAAGATGTTCGGGAGCTGTGGTGGAAAGGAAGCAGGCATACTGGAACAGCTGCGTGGTCCTCTAGCTACTGTGTTGCTGCCCTGTGTGAAGCTGCCAACAGAAGTATAACGTTTCGGGTGGAGGATCAGTGAGAGTGGGCCGGTCAGACCCAGTGACTCCATCCCCCAGTTTTCTTCACTTTTCAGACCTGTGGGCGACGCCAGCCCCCAGTTTTCTTCACTTTTCAGAGCTGTGGGCGACGCCTTGCATCTTTCGCCCCTGAGCAAGACGTGAATGCTGTGCAAAGCTGCAGTACCTACAAGAGTTTCCAGTCACAGACACACTTCCAAACTGTTACAGGTTTTGAAACGTTTTCCTGAGCGTCGCGGTCGTCAGGGCAATCCAAAGTACTTGGAAGAAATCTTTTCAAACTTCCAATTCATTTCAGTTCTTTCAGTTACCACTTGCAGAAACAAAAGTAGTGTGTGTGTGTGTGTGTGTGTGTGTGTGTGTGTGTGTGTGTATGTGTGTGTGTGTGTGTGTGTGTGTGTGTCTGTCTGTCTGTGCGTGCGTGTGCAGCTGACTCTTAATAGTATTCAGTAGACACAAAGGAAATGTAGGTCAAGGATTTTTTTTTTTAATCATGTTTTAGTATGTCGATACCCGTAACAAGAATTTTGGCAGGACTTTTTTTCTTTTGCTATTGTCTTTCTCTGTTTCTGACAAAAGTGCTCCAAAAAACAAAATCCAGGATAGTTTTGTGTTTACAAGAACAGAAACAACAATAGTGACTTAATAACTCAAATTATCCATCATAATTGACAACAGTGACTAAAATACACCATAACAACATAAAAAACAATAATATTCAGATTGGAGGATGGGTTGGGCATAGGGTAGGTAAGCCAGCAGCAAGGGGTCATTTCTGTTTCTGATCTCCCCCCCCCACCCCCTCCCCCTTGCACCTCTCTCTCACAAGGAAAGTATTCTATCAAAAAACAAAATTTAGGTCTAGTTGCAAAGTGAGACGACTGCAGGCGGAAATCTAAACAAATTTTAAATAAATGTTGGCGAACCGCCAACAGAAACGTGGACAAACAAGTCACAAGACAAAATGCGACGTGTTTCGACCTCTTAGGTCTTTTTCAGGCAAGACACAAACAAACAGGACAATGAAAATGAACGAATTTTTCACTTATTGACCTATTTGTTTGTGTCTTGCCTGAAGAAGACTTAAGAGGTCGAAACGCATCGTGTTTTCCCTTGTGACTCGTTTGTCCATGTTTCTCTTTGCGATTTGCTAACGTTTATTTAAGATTGAAGTCACTTTCAAATGTTCAAGAATATCAGCAATAATTACAGCAGGCTATTAAGATCATTGCTATCGTCATTATTTCAGAATGGGGAGGGCCAGGAAAGGGTTATATCAGTGTCTGTCTATATGAGAGAGGGATGAGGTGGGGTATGTGTGGAGAAAGTTCCAGGGATAGAATGGCTCCATCGTGTCTCTGAAGGTGAAAGTGTGTGTGTGTGTGTGTGTGTGTGTGTGGAGGGGTGTGTGTGTGCATGTGTATTAAAACATCTATGCATATCTTCACACGCAAGTCATGTATTAGTGAGTGCTTGTATACCTGAGCGAGTGTACAACAGTGTGAGCATGTGTGTGTGTGTGCATGTGCATGTGTGCGTGTGTGTGTGTGTGTGTGTGCATGTGTGTGTGTGTGTGTGTGTGTGTGTGTGTGTGTGTGTGTGTGTGTGTGTGTGTGTTTTGTGTGCATGTGTGAGTGCATGCGTGCTGGTGTGTGCATGTGTGAGTGCATGCATACAGGTGAGTGCGTGGTGTGCACACGCATGCCTTAGCACAAGTTCATGTACATATTAAGGATTCAAAGAGGGTGCAATGGAGGTCAAAATGTGAGTTGGAATGGTCAGCTCTATCGCTTTAACTACCAAAGCATTGTAAATCACCTGAGCACCTACAGGGGCTTAGAACTATGACAGCCTGTACTTGGATCTCACCACTGATGCCATCATCCACGGTTTGACCAAACAGTAGTATGCATTAAAAAAAAAAAAAGAAGAAGAAAAGAAAAATCAGTAGTGAGGGGAAAAGGAAGTGCTGGCCAACAACCTCTGAACCTGTCACTCAGTACGACAATGACTTTGACAAATATCTACATGGGGGGGGGGGGGGGGGGGGGGGCTAGGAGGAGTAGAGGGGGGAGATAGGAATGACAAGCAGGATAACTCTCCACTGATAGCACATGGACACCATGGAACTCTCCAAGTCTAGGTGAGATTTAACATCCTGTTGGCCACGCGCCTTGTAGGACACTGAACCCACTCTCGTGAACAGAACCCAGGTTACGTGCAAATGTGAAGGTCACACTGTCATTCGCTCATGACACCGTATTGTAAGTGCAGTTCTTGCAAGATGGGAGTCACGTTTGCCTTTTGAAAGCAGACATGAGATGGTAATACACACACACACACCACCACCACCACCACCTACTTTCCTTCATCCTCCCCCAACCAACTCCTCACCCCTCCTACTTCTTTTGTTTTTACTTTCATAGCTGACAGCATTCCTAGTAAAAAGAAGTAAAATTGAAGATTCTCACACACACACACACACACACACACACACACACACACACCACACAGGTCCTCTGTTTCAGTGTGTGCATGTTCATGCATGTGTGTGACAATGAGAATGACAATGTATATATTCGGTATACTTTGGAAGTGATCAACAACAATTATTTTAGAAAAAAAAAAAAATGCACTAAGCAGCACTCTCCAGATCAAAGTCAGCATGAGGAGCACAATGTATGAAAAAAAAAAAAATGTTAGAGTATTGTTATGAGCATATTCTATGTATGACATATGTAACCTCTGGCAAAGATGTAGTTGTCAAAAAATCATGTCTGTTTTATGTGCATTACTTTGCATGTTGCTTTCTGCACTCATTTGTATTGTGCCATGGTATTAAGCGAATTAGAAGACTGTAAAGTGGCATTGACAGATTCCTTCATCCACACTCCCTCTCTCTCTTACACACACAAATCTGAACAGTCCCTACTGATACCAGTTCACCTTCATTTTATGACGTCAAGCTTCACCCCTTTAATGCCCCTTCTCCACCCACTCCCTCCCTTCCCTAAAATCTGTTTGATTGACTTTGTTGCTTGCCAACATGATACCGAGGAACTCCGACAACGTTAGAGAAAATTCTGACTTGACTGTATTGTGGGTAATCGCCATCCCTCTTTTTTTTTTCCTTCCTTCTTTTAAGACAGTGCCATTACGCTCGTGGATAGAACAAGTATTTCCTGTACCAAGCATGCTACCATAAAGTTCAGCAGGAGCGACACTCCCCACGCATTTCATAAGCCCTCTCATGTCATGCACATGGCAGACCCTGTAACTTCGTTAATGGGCACAAAGGGCTTGAAACCCTCAATATCTCACAGATTGTCAGCCTATTTTGTCACACTGCAACAGTTTGATGAGAAGTCTCCATCCCCAAGCCAGATAATGATACTCACTTTTCACAATAATTTTCATTGGATGTCAAGTTTCTCTGACACAAGCTGTCTGTCAATTAGATGGACATCAGAAATGTGATGGGTAGCTTAACCCTCTGAAAAGAAGGATCAACTCCAGAATGTTTCTCATCCATTGTAGGTCATAAGACTGAAAAAGTCAGTTTTCAGTGGGTAAGACTCAATACTGGTCTGTGCTAGACAACGGAATTTTCATCTGAGATACTGTGTCAAGTTTCACTCATCATCCTAGAAGAAATGTGAGTGGAATCTAGTCTCTAAATCTTGAGAATATGCATCGTTTGCATTTATGCCTAGTATTTCAAACAGCTTAACTTTATGCCAACACTTGGTCAAATTTGTTCAGATGATTTATGAATACTGGTGACTGTCTTAATGTTTTGTAGTATAATACTTCTATTTGCCTCATCATATTTAGGCAACTACACCACCCGAGCATTTGACTACTTTGAAGAGTTATTTCCCTGAAATTGTTTTTGCAGTTTCTTATGGTCTCACACCACTTGTTAAAATTAACCCCAAAACTGCGTGAAAAACAACTAGAGACAGAAATCATAGGTGATGCATTTGCGTCAGCCTCACTTTTGCCGGCTGAGACCTCCCATCTTCCTGAACATTTAGTGGGCAAGAGTGAGGACTCACTAAGTCGGAATCCCAGCCACTCATCTACAAAGCAGGTGCTATGATCTCCTCAGACCTTGGTACACTGTTGTTCTGTCTACAAAGTGTGGTCCAGCACAGGAACAAGAATCCATTTCAATACACTGTAATTGCCGTTTAAATATATACATTATCCTCAATCTCCCTCTCTGAGCTACACCAAAAATTTCAATTCCATCATCTCAAAAATTAAAAAAAAAAAAAAAAAAAAAACTGTACACATGCTGACAAAATCTGTAACTACCATTCAAATACTTTGTGTGTGTCTGTTTTGTGTGGTCTTGCTGAACAAAGGCTGCAAGGCAACATCGTACTTACGAATCTGAAGCGTATGCACACAGAATATTTCACTATGATTCATTTATTCAGATGTAAAAGAAAAAAAAAAAAAAAAAAAAAAAAAAACCCTTGACATGCATCTCTGAAAGCCCTTTTTCCTTTCTTAGCACTCAGATTTTGTGTTTCATCCTAAAGGTCTGGCTGACATCAAACACCGTGGGAAGACTATTTCTTCTAAAAAAAACCTCCAGCAATGCTTTTGATCACAGACATACAACTTGTTATCAACCTGAGTGAATCAGCATTTTCTACACTACTCCAGCCATCCTTCCATCCAATCACACACTGTCACTCATACAGCAGGAGGCATCATCAATTCACAGAAATAACAAAGAATTTCACCATCAAAGAAAAAAGAAAAAAAAAAAAAGAAAAAAAGTTCAAATCACCCATCTCCTGTGAGAAGGATTGACAAATTTGCTGGGCACTCGAGTCATACACCACTGCAACGTTTTGTCTCCCACTGACACTCTGCTTAAAAAAAAGGGGGGGGGGGGGGGGGGGGGGGGGGCCCAGGGGGAGGCGTTGTTGTGTTGGGAAGGACTACACAAAATGTATAAGGCAACAGTTATTCTGACTTGCTCAAGCACACACACGCTGAACCTACCATCCCCTCTCCTTCCCCCATGTCAAGGCTCCTAGTGTACATTTACAGCAGTAACATTCCAGCTGAAAATTCTTTCACATTTACATCATTCCCAGTTCACACCTTTTTTTTTCTTTCTGCAAGTTCTTTTACTACATCAACATCCCAAACTTGGAGGGCTCCTTTATTTTTTATCACTAAAGCCCAGCCGACCACTCAGAGATGTCAACAGCCATGGTCAAGAGTCCTCGCCTGCTACAAAATGACCGCAGTAAACAATCACTACATATTTACAAGGCATTCAATGCAAAATGATTAATCTACATATCTCTTTAAGGCTGATTAAACAAACCATGGCGCCCTCAGTTTACATACACAAAGTTAAAAAAAAAAAAAGAGAATGTTTGAATACCAAAAAATCCATACAAAGTCCCTACTGGCAAATAAACACAGCAGAAATCGGCAGCAAGTGTCCACTCTGGACAGTGTGAACATTTTCACTGTCTCATCGCCAGATTACAACAATAACCAAAAAAAAAAAAAAAGTTAGCATGCTATAAATCCTACAAAAGAAAAATATATCTGGATGTGTTAAAATAAAGACATGCGAACTGGCCACAAATCCAGCAAAGAAAGTCATATATAAAAAAAAGAAATGCAGCATCAAAGACAATGACAGAACAGAGAACATTTATCAGCTCACAATTTCCTGAAGACAGGGACACAACTGACATAAAATGAGACCCTGACATCCTTACAGGGACAAGACTCTCTGAAAGGTTCTTCACAGTAACTAACAGCCAGTTCCCCTTCTTCTGGAAGTTCATTTACTACTTCAACATCCCAGTAAAAGAAGATTCTTTTCCGTGAAGTTTCTCCATGACATTCACTCTTCTCTGTGCGGAGCTTCCTTGACAGTTACCTCCCTATGATGATGCAGTCTCCTCCTGGTGTCTCTTTTACAGCTGACTGACTTCCTCCAGTAAAGCTAGGATTCCTCTTTCTTGGAGTCTCCTTACGCCACTTATCTCTCAATTCAGGCTGCCTCTCTTTGAGAAGCTTCTTTTCTTCATTTCTTTCATACCATTTACCTCCCACAGGTGGTTCTTCTCACACTTACATGTCCGAACATGTATCTCATTCCTATAGTCAGCGAGAACACCATCCTTGCCAATAAAGAAGCATACAAGAAATTTCGAAGGAAAGGGACCTAAAAACCATACCTCTGGATCACCACACACTGGGACTCGAGACTGAACTCCCCTGCAATACAAGTTGCTACCAACACTTTTTCTCTTCGACAGTCATCTGCAAAAGGCGGCTGTTTTCCTTTTTTTTCCCCCTGACCTTTTTTTCCCTGACAACGTTCACCTCCAAAAGGGTTCTTCTTCTCTCCTTCCTTGATAGCAATCATCTCCAACAGACTGTGTTCCTCTCTTCCTCGACAACAACTGACACGCACGTAAGACTACGTTTCATTTGGGACCCTACTTTTATGGTTTGCCGGAGACCAGTATTTCAGAGGTTATTCAAAGTAAGACCCTGAGAAAACATGTCCGCTCTCACAAACCATGTCAGCTACAGGTATCGCACAGTGTTTGAGGTTATTCAAAGTCAGACCCTGAGAAAACATGCCCGCTCTCACAAACCATATCAGCTACAGGTATCGCACAGTGTCTGTACTGACTTGAACTGGAGCTGTCCTGTCAACCATGGCAGGTAAATGCATGACTGGCCCCTACTGCTGAGCAGCTAGTGACCCTCCCTGGGAAGGTGTCACCTGTCGCTGGGCAGCATGTCATCGCCTGAACCAAACATCAGCTGCTGCAGGTGTCTGCGTTTCACTGGCTGTCCGCAGCCCCCAGGACACAGCTTGTCTCCCTGTCCAACACACCAGTCAGTCATGTTTTTATTACATGCTTCGTTGTTAGCAACACACCAAAATTTGTTATTAGCACACATAGAAATCAGTAACATTGCCTGGATTAGGATGTTAATTTGGTAACACTGGTTGTAATTAATAATGAACTTTACATTACATGCTTTGTTATTAGCAACACATAAAATCAGTAACACTGCTTGGATTAGGATGTAAATTTTGGAAACAATGTAAGTAATAATGATCTTTGTTTTACATGCTTTGTTATTAGCAACACACAGAAAAACAGTCAAAATGTTTGGATTAAGATGCAAATTTTGGTAATAATGGTACTGTGGGTAATAATGAATTCATAGCATCGAAGAGTCTGAAATGCCTTTCAAACTTGGATTTCTGATCTGCATGGGAATAAGTGAATCGAAATTCTGAGGTTTGTCATTTCTTCTTCAATGCTATTGATTCACATTTCTGATTGGATTTTAAACCAACCAACCTCCAGGTGTCTGAAAAAGATGGTAACCATCTACTGTGACAACTTCAATGAAATTTATCTACGGAAAGGCAATCATACTTTTCTTTTCTTCAAGAAATGAAGCTGTACCTCTAAAACCATGCGCCAGCACTTTAAAGCAGCACACATGATGACACTGGTTTGAACGAAAGGGCACATGAGCTTCTTGGCTGCATTTGCAGCACCTGTAACCTGAAAACCAAATCACACAATTGCTAGATCATTACATGCAGCACAAGCACCTTTAAAAAAAACCTAGTAAGACTACTTACAAGGACAAGGGGCACTGAACAAGTTCACGCCATTACCATATCTGCAGCAGTATCTGGTGCAAGAAAAGTAAGTCAAGCTTCTCAACCCCTCCCCTCTGTGTTAATGCACTTTGCCATTCTCTAGAACCACTTGGTCACATTGTCATGCTAGGTTTCTTTCAGTATGTCAGAAATTACACCTTCTTGGGGTGAATTCATACACACACACACACACACACACACACACACACACACACACACACACACACACATGCGCCCATGCACACACATGGGCCCATGCCCACACATCACACGCACACACACACACACACACACACACACACACACACACACACAAAATGGTAGGAAGGCACTCAAGGTCTGACCCAGCACGATGGGCTAATGTGTAGGTCAGACATCCGCTGAGTCATAGCCATGAGACTCTCTTCTTCAATTGTCTCATTTTTGTTGTTGATTCATTTATTCATCAGCTTCAAATCATGCGTAGTGTGGTCTGAAAACTTTGCGGATGTGGTATAGCGTATATGGACTAGTCCACACACAGTGAAGCCTCCTTGATGAAACTGAAACTGAAACCAGGTGAACTGGAACATGGAAGTAAGCACTGGAGAGGTCAAGAGCTGGTCTTCACCTTCCATTTTTCTTGGGGACTACAAAAAAAAATGGCAAAAAACAAACAACAACAACAAAAAAAAAGACAAGGAAGAGGTACCTCAGTAATTGCACCTTTCCAAAAGAAAAATAACCTCCTCCACAAAAAAACCACAGCGCTTGCGGGTTCTGAAGGAATCTTGGTCCAAACTGGAAATGACATCAGGGATGGGGGGATGGAGGAAGACAAAAAGGAAGTCTTCATGCCTTGCTCTATCAAAGCGAGATCCCAAATCCTGATGTGATGACCTTCCACTGAAGAAAAAAAAGAGCAGGAGAGACACCAGCCTTGCGAAACCTCTAAGATGCCTTAGGAAGGAGAATTCCCAAAACGTGAAGGGCCTTGAAAACAAGCTTACCTCAAGCAGCCCTGAAATCACCGTGCCAAGTTCAAAATCATTTCAAAATCTTCATTGCTAAAGGTACTTCCTTGACTTTACAAAAAAGAGTGCAAATGAGATACAGACATGATGAGGTAACAAGAAATTATGAGGCTGGAGCATTCTCGCTGCCTGGTTTATGTTTAGGCTGATGTCACCACAGCCCCTTGGTGGATGTACAAACAAACCAAGCAGCATGTTCCCAGTGCAAGAACTACATATTTTCTCAGATGGAAAACAAGATACAAAGCATATAAACGTACTCCCAGTTTAGATCTATCTTGAATATGCATGTAAAAAACATCACAATCAAACTTGCTTCATATATAAAAAAAAAACAGTTTAGATCCATCTTGAATACGCGCGAAAAAAAAAAAAAAGTCACGATCAAACTTGCGTCATAATGAAAAAAAAAGTCACTATCAAACATGCGTCATAATGTATTTCGTCACTGAGATAAGAAATCGGTGAGGTACTGTCAGAGATATTTCATAAAGAAGAAAAACGGTTTTGGATTGTTATAGCCGTTAGTAACGGCTATTCTGGTAGAATAAAACATCGTGCATCATTCATGACCCATAATGGATATACCTATAAATTTTCAGAAAGATCGGCCCAGAAGTTTTGTCTGGAGCAAGTGGAACACATTTTGACCATGGACAGACAGACAGCATTTTCTTCGTTCCCAGTTGTAAAGTACTCCCTGTTTTATAAGAACTGGGAGTACGAAAACATATATTGTACATATCGCTTAGCCAGAAAAGGTGCAAAAACTGAATTATGTTTAGGTATGATTCATGAGAGGTGAACTCACTACCTGTAGTCATTCCTCCAATATAACTGGTTATACAGCCAAGATCATCTCCCCGCTTTACAATTTTGGTTTTTATTTTTCGAAGGATCCTGGTAATACTGCAATGTTCCATATCAAACAGGGAGGGATAATGCATTTCCTTGGACAAGAAAGTGTGTGAAACAACAAAAAACTGTACATACCACACATTGTATATATATTAAGCACTGGTACAAAACATTTTTGATATAGCTTACCTGTTTTGGGCAAGATTTTGTTCTCTTGTTGCGACATCTTGCGTATCTTGTCTGTATCAAAATCACTGCTGATCCCAGAGTCCATGGACCTTGTGTCAGCACTGTCACTGGAAGAAGAGCATCTGCCTTCATGACCAACAGTTCTGCCTGAGGCACATGTCGCCGTTTCTTCTGTCTCACCTTTCTTCCAACTGTCACCTCCATGGCTGCCACTTGTTGCCCCCACGTCCTTGCTCTGTACCGACCTGTGGCATGAATCTGTGGTATTTGTCCCAGAACCCTCAGCACTGACTAAGCTAGGGGTGTCACAGTTTGATGATGTGGAGCGATGAGTAGACCTGCTTTGGTCACATGACTTGAGATTCTTCAGAAAACCGTTTGGAAGAGGCAGAGAATCTGTTCTTGCCTCATCAGCCTGGCTTTGGGATGGTAGGGTTGTACTGTCCTGTTTGCCTGTACACAAGGATGTCTGCGTCTCACAAGCTGAAGCAACACTGTGCGCCTTGATACAGAGACTGATGGGGCCAAAGCACTGCTCTGAAGCAAACCGCCTGGGTTGGAGGCGGAATTGGACACTGACCACTGTCCTAAACTTGAGCTGCTGCTGCTGCTTGCACTTGCCAGCTTGGCCTGCTTTTCTGTAGGTGCTGAAAACAAACACCACTGTTTATCATACTGAGATCTGGTATAGGTTATCACGTTCAACATTCCATGACTTTTCCAAGCTCTTTTGACTAATTTCCATGACAGCATATTAACTATTTTCACACACGAAATGTATTCCTACTGTTACTGCTGTGCTTGTACTCTAAAAAGGCTTCAAAACTATTTTCTAAAAAAATTACTCTCCAGCTGGACTAAATGTCCAAACTCAATGCGCACTTAAAGACTGCCTCACAGTCATACTAAAATTCCCTTTCTAAATGCCCTGACTTTCCATTTCTACCACTTACATGGACCCTGTGCTTAAACACTGTTTTAGGGTGTGGGTTTTTTTTTTTGTTTTAATTTCAGTTTTCATTTTTCTGTTCCTTCAAAGAATCAATTCTTATAAATCACTATCCTCAACATGGCAATTCCATATACATGTCCATGCATATACTGTCCTCACACCTCCCTGTGCTCATACGTCCATAATCATCCACATATGCACTGGCATACACACACACACTTAACTATACTAGCGGTGCAGCCCATCTAAGCTAGGAATTCCCGGCATGACCAGGATGTCGCCTTGCTGCATAGGTCAGGCATCTGCCGAGTTTTGTCCATGAGATCCTCTTCCTAACACTTTCCTCTCTCAGCTATTTTCTTATCCAGATGTAACCCATGCGCAAGGCAGCCAAATGGCTTCTCAGATGTCGTGAAGCATGTATAGACTTCTCTGCGTGCAGTGACACCTCCTTGATAGTGCATAACATTCAACTACATTTCAATCAACATCAAAACGCAACATACATGATTGAGAACAGCAGTGTACCTGAGTTTCAATTTTCACAAGGATGTGTCTGTATGGAGCATGACAATCATAAAAACAATACATGAAAGGGGCTCAGGAGAAGCAATGAACCAGCCCATAGATCCTACCTCCATGTCCAGCTTGAGATTGAGAATATTCTTGGCTATGATCAGTATTCCTGCACTGCCTTCAAGCTACCCAGCTTTGTCAGGCAGGAATCTGAAAGGAGAGAGATCTATCTCCTGCCTCCTGTCACAGAGCTTCTTTCCAAACAAACGTCGAGATTAATATTTTGGAAAAGTGCCTCAGCAATTACCTTTGAGTTTTATTTTGCGTAATCTTAATATTCACAACAAGTAGTAAACAGACCATGAATTTGTGACAGAAATAATTTCTCTTACCCCAGATGACCACTAACAAACGTTTCACGGAAAGAGGGAGGGAGATGAAAAAATAAATCTTCCTCATGAAAGAATCGAGAGACTCAATACTTATTTCAAGATGATACATGCAGGTCTAGGTTAACTGCACAGAGGAAGACAGAAAAGAAAGAGGAAATCAGGCGAGCGACTCTGACTGCTCATGTTCAAAGTGATCACACTCTTTGCACGGTGGCGTCTTGGTCTTGATCCAAACTCATGTTTGATATCTCATTGTCAGCAGAAATGCATGCTATTCTTTATGTGCCTGCACGGGAGAGTAATAACAAACTGTAGTTCAGGCAGTTGGAAATTTAGCATAAACAGCCAATTTTCGTATAAATATGAAAGATATTCAGACAAAAAAAAAATTGGTATGGAATTATGTCTTGCCTAACAGCAAATGTTTTCTTGATAAATGCCTTTTAACCTGTTTTCCCTTTACGCTGTGCATGTCCACCTGACTATTCTATGTGTGCAATATGTTGAATACTTTCTACCTGAAAAGACAACAACATCTGGTCAAACTGTTCAAGGAAAGGGGATAAAGATCCAGATTAACTCACCTGTCACACTGCTGTTGAAACCCAGTCGTTTGCCAGTTAAAGCGTGTTCTGGTTTGTAGCCACAGGACTCTCCAGTCAGAGACACACACAGCTGGTCAAACTCTGCCTTGTGACAGGGCCGCACAAATCGATAGAACTCTGCACGCAGCACAGAACAAGAAGTACACAGGTGTAACATACTGCCACACAGATCACCATTGACTCCTGACTTGAGACTGTCAGCCCTGCCAGAGGAGAAAATCGGGCATTCAGGTATCTCCAGCATTCTCTGCAGATACATAACCACTCCAGCATTTACAAAAACTAAGATTTATTTATTTGACTTGGCAATGTCCATTGTCTATTGCACTCTGAAACTTGCCTTGGACCATCTGTAAATTGGCCCTGGATAGACAGCAACTGCCACATTATCATTGTTTGTTTGTTTGTATGTTCACTTGTTTGTTTGTATTTTAAGGTGACAATCAACATCACTCTATTTGGCATATTCCTTCCTGTGACACCTCCTGGAATTCTAAAGGAGAATCCCACATACTACAGACTACCCTTCATAATTTTCATCATTTACGTGTGAAGTCTGTCTACAACTTCTTTAAAAAGGGACAAAGGTCAAGATCACAACAAACTCTTCCAGTCAGTGACAACACAAAAGAAGTGCTAAAGAAAATGTTGAATTGAAAGTGACACATCATACACCTTTGCTGCTGACTCTTCTGCCATTAAGAAGAGGCCTCACGAAAGCAGAACGAAAACTGTATACAAATCAACCTCTGGGAACACACGCAAAAATGAGATAAGCTTCAATGAATGAACAAAAGTTTTCCACAAGACTTGGAGCAGAACTTGTACCAGTCCAAGTCCACAGCAACTGTTCAGAACACGGGCAAAATTTCCTATTCCTCTTCTCCCAACCTCAAAAAAAAAAAAAAAAAAAAATCTGTCTGAAATGCCTCTCTAAGCCCCTCACATGTAAAGAAAGTATCTATCCTTCAAATAATGTTACCTTTACCTATCCTATCCCTTGACATCACCTGTTGTCGCTGGGGCACCCCTAATGATCCAGCCACCACTCTCCTCCATCTGTCCCTGTCTTCCACCGCTCGCTCGCTGAGATTCCACCAGGCTCATTCCAGTCCACTCTCGAATATTGTCTTCTCACCTCTTCTTTTGGCTTCCTCTACTGCGGCTTCCTCTGACTGTTCCTTCCAGGGCTGTCTTTGCAAGGCCTGCTGAACGGGACACATGTCCGTACCACTTCATTTCACGCTTTTTTTGACGGCTGTGAGTAGGTCTTCATGGGGTCCAGTTGCCTGTTGAATTTTTCTGCAGACTTCTCCATTTGTCACGTGGTCTGTGTAATTGATGCCCAAGATCTTTCTGTAGCATCTCATTTCAGTTGCCAGAATTTTTTTTTTTTTTTTTTGCTGTCCCAACCTCTGCACCACCTCAGAGGCAGTGCACCCACGCCGCTCATTCCGACACACCCCCGTCCACATCCACAGCCCGGTCGGCCCCGCCACAGCCCCAGCACCGGCAATCCAAAGGGAGAAGTCAATGTCAAGTCATCAAGAGGCAACCCACCGGAGGAGAGACACTGCACTGCTGCCGAGTCACTTCAGTGGTGTTCAGTGGCGCCTGTTCTGATCTAACATACGCAAGACACCGCCTATTTCGCCCCCTACTGACGACAATGATTGCTTAGTCGCGGAGCCAGTGTGAGTGAGCTCTCCCTCCGGAGGGCGCCACTATGTCTGTCAAATGACAGCCCAAATGGACTCGCCGATACCGGTGACCCCGACGGAACCAAACCAAGACCACAGACGTGGAGAGGACATCGAAATTGAGGTCACCATGAGAGCAGGGCATGAAGGGCCACAGAATTTGAGACTTTTTTTTTTTTTTTTTGTTTTTTGTTCTGATCGATGAGAATGGGGATGATTAAGATGATGCTATGGATTTCCACTTCGGTCTGAGACTACATGACAGCGCTGTATTCTACACTTCCTTTCATAATATATCCCGGCGTCAACCAGGCCCGAGAGATACAGGCACCTGCAGTGTTGGTCAGGAAATTTGAGCAACACTCTCAGAAACACATCCATTAAGTGGACAAAACTCGACTGTGTGGTCCCAGTCTTCCCAACTGAGTCCACAGCAAACTCAACTCTGGGTAGGAGCCGGTCAGAACAGAAACACCCACATGACTCTGATGGGATTCGAACCCCACGACCTCCCAGCCGGGAGTCTACAACGCTAACCACTTCGCCATGGCGGCTGGTTCAGTTGCCAGAATTCTTCTTTGTAGCTCTGCTGTGAGTGTCCAAGTTTCACACACATATATAGAAAAACTCATAGGGCAAGGGCTTACAACTAAATGTCAAAGGGACATAACTTAGTACTTTTTTTTCCAAAAAACTGACTTTAAATGCTATAGTGACTGATTAATCAGAACACGGATAACTTTTTGTAAAAGTCCACATAAATACACATACATGTAAACACACACATGACGCACATTTACACTGTACTGGTAAACAACATTAGAAACGAAGCTACGCAGCAATGTAACCTACTGAGGAAGAGGTGGAAGTGCTCGGAACGGGTGGTGAAGAGATCAGCTAGTACAGGGGTCACTGTGCTCAGACTATCAGACTTCTTGTACTCCTGCAGTGTGGAGGAGAAACGCTTGTAATCTGCCAGCGTCAGCACTGCTTTCACCTGTTAAAACAAAACCAAAGAACATCTTTTTTTTTAATACAC
Organism: Conus betulinus; assembly: GCA_016801955.1. Classification (NCBI taxonomy): domain Eukaryota; kingdom Metazoa; phylum Mollusca; class Gastropoda; order Neogastropoda; family Conidae; genus Conus; species Conus betulinus. The sequence continues at coordinate 51,465 of JADBJO010004024.1, read as the reverse complement.
AACAATCTTCTTAATACATTCTCATAAAGCAAAAAGCCGCTGCAAACACAGTTGAAAGCTGCTGGCAGGATCAATTGTGAAAACTTATTTGAGAGATAACGTTTCATGATTAGCACAATCAATATTATTCCATCACCAAAACAACTCCTGAAAGAGCTAACAATCACTAATATTTTCTTTATTTTCACAAACATCATGGTACTTTCTAAATTAGGGTCTCATCTTGTCTGTTTTTTTTTATTGAAGAGAGAAATATCAAAGAGATAAATACAATGGCAACAACATATCAAACCATCTAAAATACACATCTGGAACAGAGGTGTCAGAAATTCATCAATACATGTAAACAATTCCATGGAACAAAAAAAAAAAAGTAGCAAAAAAAGAACACAGAGCCTCCTGTACCCCAAATTTCAGAATTTTCAGTCCCCCCCCCCCTCTCCATTCTTAGACTCTTTGGGATTAGAGAACCACAACGTTAAGAGACAATTATGAACATTATGACTTCAGCTTACACACACACACACACACACACACACACACACACACACACACACACACACACGTGCACAGACACACAAAAAATTCCTAAGAACAGGCAACACAGAACACCAACAAAGCAGGAGTGCAAGTCTCCTCTGACTGATCGCCACATGATGACTTCACAATGACTCTCGCTGTGGACTGCTGATGCTTAGGTCACGACAGGACAAGCTCAGCTGTGACTGTGGATGGGGAGCCGGAATGAGCAGCATGGGGGGTAATGCCATTCTGGAGTGACAGAGATGATGAGACAGCAACACACACTCACACACACACACACACACACACACACACACACACACACACAAAGATCAATTGAGACAACAGAAAGGAGACGAGGACTGACCTCTGCCAAGTAGTTTTCTGCCACATGCTGGTGAACCTCTGTCCTCTGTGTCTTACTGCCAGAGGAGGTACCATCTTCACCTTGTGGTTTGGAGCCCGTGGTCGTCTCCCTCTTCACACTCTCTGGCTTTGAGGATAGGGGAGATGGCTGTAACAGATCCAGTGACTGTGGTCAGTATTGCCTAATCAAACAATAGGACAACTTTAGGTAGACAGATCCAGTGTTACACTGATAAACAACTTTGGCAGATGGATCAACGACTAGTCAGTATTACCCTGATCAACCACAAGAGAAGTGTGCTCAGTATCACCTTGGTAAGCAACAGGACAACTTTGAACATATGGATCTAATGAAAACTTTGAATACATGGAGCTAATGACAACTTTTGATATATGGATCTGATGACCAGTCAGTAATACCTTCAAAAACAACAGGACAACTATAGCAGACTGAATTCAGCGACCAGTCACACTTATTTTGATATATAACAGCACAACTTTGCTCACCTTTATAATGATTTTCCTTCTCTTTGTTTGAATTTTCACAGTTCCTAAAGGTTCCTCAGGCTGAAAATAAAGAATATTGTCATAATATTAGAACCACTTGAGCACTCTATTTTTCATTCTTATACAAAACAAATTTAGACCATATCTGTGTATGTGTTTTTTTTTTTCACACAAATAAATAACACAGATCAATAATCCTACAACCATTATCACACTTACACACCAACTGCTCATGAGCATACATGCATGTAGAAGATATACATAAAGTGTATCAAGAGACCACAGTGATACAAACACAGTGAAATCTTCAAATCATTGAAATTTTCAAATCATGACACCCCCCCCTCCCCCTCTGGAACATTTTCTGTCTGTGTATACTAGATTTACCCCTGATTTCTCCTGTATGAGACCAATGTTTTTAAAGAATTTCTGGAGGCCCCTATGAGAGGTTCCATTGTACAAGCACAACTTAACAGAACAGAGTGACTCTACCTGAACTTTCGGTGCTCCTGGGGAAGGTTTCTGGTTGTTTCTGGGAAAGAGAACAACACTAAAAACATTACAATCTTTAGTATGCCATACTCCATAATACAGAGATCTGTGTACCAATTAGAATGCCGCTGCTTTTCAATTATAAATGTTTAGAGATTCACTCTTTCAAATCATGCTTGCATTAGGAAGTCCATCTTGCTCTGCAAAATATCTTATACAGAATTACATTCTCTCCTTATCAAGTCATACCATGAAACAAATCATGTTTGCACTAGGAATCCTATCTCATTTTGCAAAATGTTTTTTGACAGATTCATATTCTCTGATTATTACATCATACCATAAAACAAATCATGTTTGCACTTGGATTGTGTCTCATTTTACAACATATTTTGTACAGAACCATTTTCTCTGAGTATCAAGTCACGCCATGAAACACACAAGAAAAACAACAACGAAAAAATGTACAATTTTCTTATATGTGCACATGCACCTGCTCAAACACACATGCCAACAGAGACAAAAAATGTGACTAGTAGCAGACATTACTGAGCAATGACCTCCCAAGAGCAGCACACACACGATACCTCCACAGTGTCCAGAGCCTGAAGCAGCCCTCTCTTCTGGGCCCCACCATCACCCCGGGGTCCACTGTACTGCGATTTCAGGGAGGCAAGAATGTCCTCTGTGGAACAGACATGTGAGGCAAATATTAGGGCGGCCAGCACAAGCATGACATATCAACATTATTGTACGTACCAACACTATGATCATCATGGTCTTCTCACTCATACAAAAGACACACTCTGGACTTATTATTTTTCTTATACTAGATGTTTTACCTTTCTCTCTACGTACGCACTCAGTGTGTACGGGGAAACAATACTGTAACACAGATGCCAATGATTCAGATAAAAGTTGTGTTCATAGCAAGGTTTCTTGAGTGTAGTGCATTTTAGTGGGACAAAGACTAAGCTGCGGTCACTCATGCCCGTACTTACTCCCAAAGAGGTACTTGCACCACTATCAACCCTACAAATGCATGGGACTATTGGGCCAGTCTGTCATTACCATGCACACCCACACCCACACACATGCTCACACACACATACACACACACAGGGTCAGTCTGCCATTATCACACACACGCACACACACAGAGAACCCCCCCCCCCACACACACACACACACACACACACACACACACACTCACACACACATGATCAACAAAATCTACTACACCATGCGATGTGGTTAAGTCAAATGCATTTCACCATCATTCATAATCTTGCAATTCATCATGTTCTTTGTTACAAGTCTTTTGAGCTCATGTGTACCTGAGCCGATCACTATGATGGAATCTTCAAAAACATGCATTATTTTGCCAGAGTTGAAAGGAAATTACCCATACAAGACTCATATACATCTGAGATTGGTAGTATATCAGCTAAATAAATCACTATTCTCTTCTTACTCTGGTCTCACTATTTTGGACAGTTCTGAGGAATATATCTTTGGGAACATGATAGGATAAAACGTATTTAGCCTCTGAAGTAACTATGTCTGAGGGCCCATTTACTAACTCACATGTGAACAGATACACACCATAAGAAACTATGGAAAGGGAGACGCAAGCGAAAACAACGCAGACTGAAAGCGTGTTATGGTAATTTCCAGTACGAGACAGTGAGTTAGAGAACCATTTACTTTATGGAGTGTTTGTGTGATTTATCAGATGATTCATATTCAATGTGAGTTTTCAACACTGCTTATTCTAACCAATCTAGATTCAAATTCTGAACACTACTTAAATCCAAATGGTAAACTGTTTACATAAAAGTGTGTGTGTGAGCATGTGTGTGTGTGTGTGTGTGTGTGTGTGTGTGTGTGTGTGTGTGTGTTGAGTGCACACGTGCGCATGCCAATAAAAGTGTATTATGTGTGTTTGCTAGCTAGTATCTCCACAAACACATGTGCGTGTATGTGTACATGTATGTCACAGGAATCCACATGTACATAAATCAGAAAGAAAAAACAATCATTTTCGATACAAGTGTCACTCTAATGAACAGGACATGATAAATTTAAGTTCAAAGAATCCAGTATTCGAGAACAGAATGAACAGAAACAAATCACGGCCCTGCCTACTGCACAAACAGGACACGCAGAATCTGTATCCAAGTCAAGGCCCCCACCTTGCTTCTTTGCAGGGCCGTGTTTGCTGAAGCCCGGCACGTGGCAAGTGACATTAGACGCCTGCTCCATGCTGGACACATGGCGAGACACTGTAGGCTCAAAGAACGCTCCTGAGCAACCCTTCCCCGAATCGCGTTGACTTCTCTGGCGTCTAACAGGGGCAGGTAGCTGCAAGAGTTTACTCCCGTTAGGAGCAAGCCCCATCAGTGTGTCTTCTGTTTTCTTCTTTGTTCCTCAGCTAAAACATCTTGGTGAGAATTTTCAGTTTGTGGCTTTTTTACTCTCAGTAAGCAGCCACATTCTGTCTTCAGGAATGATCTCTAGACATGACATTTGTGTGTGTGTGTGTGTTGTTTCTTGGTGGTGGTTTTTCGTCTTTCAAAGGCAAAAGGCACATAATGGTCTACTTTTCCTTAAAGAATAGAATGTGATTAATGGTCTACTCTTCCTTATAGAATAGAATGGGATAAAGTGTGCACACAATGCTTTTTTGTCCTATGTAAGGCCATGTTCACACACAGAACTTCAAGTGTCATCTGAAGGACTAGGATGGGAAGCAGCCTGCATAGTTAACTTCACTGTCTCAAGCAAGGATTGAACGCACAATGCTTGGAGCTAGAAAACAACGATTTACCCCCATGGACAACCAGGCCCTATCACTTAAGATCAGAAAGGTTGTTAGAATATAACTATATGTATCCAAATGAATTTTATTTTTCAGGTTCCAATACAAAAACAATATACTCCACAACAGTTGCTTGCTCTGAAAACCTAACAGTCATCATCACAGAAGCTGGAAGAATACTACAAAAAGAGTCTTAATGACTGCATAGTTAAACCAGACAGCGCTTGAGAAAACACATGACACACTGTAATGTTAGAACCAAAGTTTTCAACTTTGGGAGAAGTGATGACAACTTCTTTTTGAAATACCAACTGTGACAACGTCTATAGTGAAACACAACAGTGTAAGCAATCTCAGTTACATATCATACACAGCTCACAGTCATAAGACCAGGAATCTAGTTTCTCCCTTTTACCAATAATAAACTGATCACGGGTCAGTCTTACTGCCTCTCACCGTTTTCTCTGCCCACCTTGAAGAAGTTGAGCATGTCCCGCACAGCACGCCCAAAGTTGTCGTACTTGATGACATAGGGCTTCACCCACTTAGGGAGTCCATCGACCGAGTCCTTGGAGGAAAATCTGAACAACAGAAACCCATGACCACTTTCAGCATCACTGTTATTCCCTCTTAGCCTTTCCTCTGTGACTTTGGCTCTTCAGAGAGGAAGATCTTCAATAGTCCTATCCCAGAACCCTGCCTCCACTTCAAAATCATATGCAGCAACTCTTAGTGAAGGCCAGGAATAGTAAAAGTCCCGTGCTTACACTACACTACCTTCCCCTCCCAAGCTCCATGTTCACCACCACCAACAGGCAGTTTCAACATATGGCATCACTGAACTTTTTTTCATTCACTCTCTCTCTCTCTCTGTTCCATGGATAATGACTTGAAGGGTGCTGAGAAGTGTAACAAAAGTTAGATATACAATGTAAAAAAAAACAATTTCCTTTGCTGAGATAGTAACAAACTTGCTAAGTTATAACTAGCAACCTAAACTCTGCATTCTATTTCATTCAGTACACAAACACTGGTGGCGACTGGATTAAATTCAGGTCTGTTCATCAGCTTTGTTTACGACTTTCCTTCAAGTTTATCAGCAGCAGTCTCTCAGACCTGCAGAGGGATAATGCAAAGGCAGTTCCAGTCACAATGAAGCTGAAAGCAGCATGATATCATCAATACCTTGAATCGCAGAGCATGATGGCTCCAAAGTCATCCTTGTGTCGGATGACCGGCCAATGGCTTGGTTGACAGCACGCGTCGCCTGCTGCCGGTACCACTGCTGGCCTGTCAGACACTGAACACACACACAACACACACACACACAACACAAACACACACATTCACACATACGCACTCACGTACACACACACACATCACACACACACATTACTTGCATACACACACACAATTCACATACACACACGCACACACACACACACACACACACACACACACACACACACACACACACACACACACACACATACACAGGGAACCAGCAGCCCACTGTCAGTGACTCTTCCTGTCTCTTTGGCAAACCTGTCCATGCACACTCAGCTCAACAAAGAATGTACAACGGGCAGAGCCACCTGCTTGAGCTAAACTGCCTAATCCAGGCAAAGATTACACCAAGAATGTCCTATTCTAGTCATTGACAGAATATGGCATCCACCCAACTGCCAATCCTCAGCTAGAAAGACGAGCAACATCCAGCGAAACCAGAGAGTAATACTGGAAACTGAAACACCATGCACTTAGTTTTACAAATATGAAATACTGTGCATATTGAATTTATACAAATGGATCATGTTTCAATATCAACAAAACAATCTGGGTTGTAATAAATTTTATACAGATGGATGATGTTTCAATATCACAAAAAAAAAAACAATGCGGCTAATATTAAATTTATACGAATGGCTGATCTTTCAATATCACAAAAACCATCTGGTTGACTTGACAGACACTGTCTAAAAAGTGTCTTCTTTCACATCCAGTCAAATCTGTACACACAAAATCATAACCACTTGATCTACGTAAAACAGGGCAGTTCAATTCAATTGTGAGTATTAATTACATGGATAGCGTAATATGTGGTAGCTCTGAATTTGATAATGACCTCCCTGAAAACTGGGCCACAAACAGTAATTTATTTAGTTCATATCTAGATCAACTGTAAACATTAAGATTTGACATGATGTGACTTGAGATAAACCGGTATGTTCATCTGAGCTATGAATCGCATGACCTAATGTGATGTGCCTCACCGCCATTATCTTTTATCTCAAGTATAGATCCACTTGACCTGACTCACTTCAAAACCTGCTTGCCCCTCAGGGCGTCCAGGTGCTGCATCTTGAGGACCACGCGGGGATCCTTCACAGGAGGAAAGGGCAGCCCCGTCAGGATCACTGCACGGCCGTTCATGTCGGCAAAGTCCAGGCCTTCACTGACCTGGTGAGGGCAGCAACACAGCACGCAGCATCAGTACAGTCACCTTGAATATCACATCCCACAGAGCGTAGCAATGTCAATGAAATCAGAGCATGCTACGCCAAATGCATAACACTTAATTTTCCTTCTCTCCTCAGCCCCTTACCCTTCTCCTATGCTCTCCTACACTCTCACACACTACCAGTCCAGACATGAAAACGACAGAAGACAAGAAGTAAGAGAAAAAATGCATGGGTCTGAGTGCCACAGAAGGCTCCTGGTGGGGGTCACACCCTCATGAAGCTGAAGAGGTGATGAAACATCTGGAACCTAAGAATGGTCTATGGGTTCCCTGAAAACGCTGGTATCTGTAGCATTTCAGAATTTGTAATGAGTGTTTAAAAGCAAGCGCCGGCAAGCCATTCATGAAACTCATCTCAGTCTACCTTGCAAGAGCTCCGATAAACAAGCATCTGGTGGCAAGATCCTCTCACCTTTCCTCTGCAAACTGCCATGAACACAGCTCCATTCAGCTTGCTGTCGTTGATCTTCTCATAGAAGTCGTCGATTGCCTGTATCAACGTATTGGTGTATATCAGTGTAGACACACACACGAACAGCGTGTGACGTCAAGATACTTAACATTCACACAGAAAAAAAAAAGCAGTCCAAGTATGCAATGGCTTCTTCAAAATTCAAAAGCAACAGCAGTTCTCCTAACTGACTCAATTTGATCTTGCAAGACAGATTCACTTAAAAACGTAGATATGGATGATATGATCATGTTGCACAAAAACATATCTCCATAGGAATTTAAAACAAATGTATTAATCAGAGAAAATTTTCACGCTGCCATTCAGTCTATAGTGCATTAACAGTTAGTTTCTGACCATGTGTGAAGGAAAAATAAAACAGCTGATAGCAAATGCTGGCTTCTGATCATTCATAAAGTTAATGCTAACTCATACATGTGAGCAAGTATTTAGAAACTGGCCAAACTAGCCATAGTTGGCCATAAAGTTAATGCTAATTCATACACGTGAGCAAAGTGTTTAACTCAATTAAGTCTTGTCTGAAGCGGGTTTCCAACATTGTTCACATCTCTTGAAGGCATACTTCCGACAGAGTTGACAATTTTTAAATCATACCGCCTTTAATTAAAGGGCAATAAATCTTTTTTCAGGGACAGCTTAAGGCCTTTTTTTTAGCAGTTGCTTCTCTTAGACCGTTCTTTGTGTATTCTGTAGTAGTTTTTATATGGATTTGAATTGTCCTACTCTCAGTTCCCACGATCACACAGTTTTGAAACATGATCACATGATTTTGAGTGGATCAAGCATTTTGTAGTCAAATTCGTGTGTTTTTCTGCTTTTGTCATAAACATACTATTCTTTGTAGTTCATACAAGTGCTTAGAAGTGTAACTGAACTTGTGTGGGAGGACACAGGAGCAGGAAGAAGTGGATTACAGTGTGCACAAAAAGGTTTTGTTTTTTCTGCAAATGTGTATCATTTTGGATTACTTACATCATGTGAACTGTGTGGATTCCTCACTGAAGGTAAGCATTTTTGATAAATATATTGTTCTTCTATCCAATGGTGTATTTCATGCTCCTAGGTGATGTGGTTGATTTTTTTTTATGATTTTTTAAAAATTGCCAAAGATCATGTGATCTGAGGGACAGACTGATCCATTTTGGCTGTGACTTGATTGAGTTAAAAACCTGGCCAAACTAGCCATAGCTGGCCATAAAGTTAATGCTAACTCATACACATGAGCAAGTGTTTAAAAAACCTGGCCAAACTAGCCATAGTGGGCCATAAAGTTAATGCCAACTCATACAGGTGAGCAAGTGTTTAAAAAACTGGCCAAACTAGCCATAGCTCACCATACCTGTAGTCAAGCCATCTCACCTGTGTGAAGGCATCCTTTCCCCGTGGTTCTAGCACCACAGGTTTGTAGGCCATGATTCTCTCCCACACATTACAGCTCTGTAATCACAGTGTACAACACTGTAACCAATATCACTACTTTCAGAAAAAGAAAGAAAAAAAAAAAAATTACCCCTTACACTTCACCTTCACTGGCTTCAGTTGTAGATTCTTAGAGCACCTGACCACACAGGCCATTCCAGGGCCAAACACCATCATCGAAAAAAAAAAAAAAAAGCCACCCTGCTCCCAAAATGCTACCCCCCCCCCCTTCCCTTCTATAAAAACCATCTGTATACGAAAAAACAAATGAGAAATTACCTAGCAAATACAAGTGTATTCACATCTTAAACCTAACAACATGATCACTAATCTATCAACATCCTCAACTCAGATATAACTAAGGCCATGCTGATGGTGACGGCCATTCTGTTTGATTTGTCACCAACAGCTAAGAAAAAAAAAAAAAAGGTTGTAAACCAGATGTAACAAGATAAACACACAAGGCCAAAATCCCCTTTGAGAAGCTGAAGAAAACGTTGCTTTCTCCATGGAAAAAAGGACAGAATAAATGAACATTTGTGGGAATCCACTGTATCTGAAAAAAAAAAAAAAAAAACTGACAAAATCAAAAGGCGGTAAAAATAGAGGCAAGTTCCTCCACACATTTTCTAATGGAGCAAACTGACCAGTTTGAATACTGTGCAAAGAAATGAACACATTACAGGCAATCACTTTTGCTGCCTATCTGGGTACCGAGATGAGGTTAGGTCCCTGCTCTCCCAATTTTTTCTTTCTTTTTTTTCTTTTTAAAGGAGGGAGGTGTGGGGATTCTGAAAATATAGCAATATGTCTTACCAAATGGGTAGAAGGTCTTTGTTTGGACAGGTAAGTATGTGAAAAAATTTGCATCCAACTTGTGTTTCCTAGTTCTGGATGTTGTTTGTGTTTGTATGCTGGTGCTTTGTAAGGGACATGTTTGTCAATAAATCCTGAAAAGCATCTCGAGAAAGTTAGATATCTCTACTAAAACTGCTCACCAATCCAAACTGACAACGACCAGAGCTGGATGTCTTTGCACACCAAGCACTTCCCACCACCACAGAAAACAAACCAACAAAATGGTTTACTGAACAACTGAATTTCATGCTTGACAGCATTCTACATAACTAGGTTACTATAAGATCTGGAAACAATCAAACTGCCACAGAAGTTAAAAAAAAAAAAAAAAAAAAAAAAATCACTGTCAGGAAGGATTATGACAGAAAATTGAAAGCGAGGTCACCAAGAGAGAAGGGCAAGGACCACAGAATCTGATTATCTTCCCCCCAATGATCAATGATGATGAAAATGCTATGGTGTTCCACTTTGCTCTAAGACAGCATGACAGGGCTGTACTCCATGATTTCTGTCATAATGTAAACTGGTACTAACCACTGGCCTGAGACATGGATACCTATGCAGTGTTGGTCAGAAAACCTGAGCTCCACTCTGAGACAGAGTGGTTCGAGTCTTCCCATCTAGGCCCAAAGCACACTCAACAGCACTGGATCAGAGCTTGTATTCATCTATGATGGGACTGAAACTCATGACCTCCTAGCCTGCAATGCTTGCCACTGCTGCACTAAAAAAATAATTGTAAACAAGTCTTTAACAAAAAAACCCAACAACATTCAAATCTGGATACAGCTGCAGATCAGATCACTAATTGAAAGATACTAAAACTAAGATCCTATCTCACTTAAGATAGATATTATCAAGCGATTCACCCTGTACCTGCCAGGTTTCCACACACTTCTCCATCACAGGGTACGAAGGGAAGAACACCAGCAGACCGTCAGGCACCACGCGAGCAAAGTTCACTGTAAACAAACCATCAACCAGCCTTACAACTCACAGGTCATAAAGGTAACATCCCTGACCAACATGAACCTCATCAATCTCTTATGCATAACCTCTTAATTACCAGTCCACCATTCACCAGAACCAGTTTACCACTGATCTGCCCCTCTCTGCCCATCAAGGGTGAACCTAAATTTTTCCTTCCTCAAGAGTTATTTGGGGGGGTGCAGTGTTAAAGATGCATCCTTTTGAGGCCTGTACACAAGTAACCACCATTTGCAAAATGCTTCGATTCCAGTCAAAGGTAAAGAAATATTTTCTTCACCTGGTATTAAGTATGACAAGGAATGACAGTGACAGACAGCTATCCAATCTATACAATTGTGCTCAGGCACTGTTGAATGGATAAAAAAACAGCTCAGCAAGCCAACAGACTGTACAAATGTGTCTAAAATTACTTCAAACTTAAGCGGCAGTGCGTGACGTCATAAAGAAATGAGGAGTCAATGGATGGATTGATTCTGGATAGTCTGAATGAAGGCTAATGATCAGAGTGGTCAGTTATAAAACTTCAACAACACAATGACACTTGCACAGCAAACTATGATCTTTTTTTTTTACATTTTAAAAAATAGGAGCAATTTACTTATCTGAATTTTATCTACTCTAGACACCAATGCACCAAAGCTTACATACCAATGGCATTTCCTAAGGATGTCTGGTATGACTCTGTAAACCTGAAAATGAAGCACATATTTGTATTTTGTAAATCCATGTAAAGCAAAACAATTGCACATAGTGTTGTTTCCAACAAGAAATTCTGGTGGCAGACACTTGCTTTACATTAAACAAACATAACGCATTTTGCATTGAAGTGGGGCTTATTACCTATAATTCTGAGATGACAGTATGATTAACAAAAAAAAATGGTGTATTGTACAAAATGTCTGTGTTCTAAACTTTCTTTTTCCACCAAATGTTGAAGGCTCTCCATCGGATGATAGACATCTTTAGCGTAATTTACTTTCAGAAATCACAGCTAAGAAACATAGACAAGGGGGGGGGGGGGGGGGGGAGAGAAAGAGAGAGAGAGAGAGAGAGAGAGAGAGAGAGAGGAGAGAGGACAAGAAGGAAGGAGCAGGAGAGAAAGAGACATACAGTCAGATGGACAGACAGACAGACAGATGGAAAAGGGTGGGGAAGACGGAAGGAGAAAGTGGAAGAGAGGGAGACTGACAGTGAGACAGAGACAGAGCATGTGAGGGAAAAGAAGGGGGACGGAGGTGTGTGTAGGGGGGTGGGGAGTGAAAAGGTGGGGTGCAGGGGGGAGGGGGGGGAGGGTCAGGGAGAGAGAGAGATGGAAAAAAAAAAAAAAACAGAGACATATCCAGAGATAATTGATCTTAATATGAATTGCAAACACATATGCATAAAACGTTTGTCAGAAGGCATTTCAGACAATGGTGCCAGTTTGTTTACGTAATAAATCAACGAACAAAATGCATCACATATACAAGGTGCACACACTCAAGCAGTGCCAAGCACAAAAGACAACGCTACCTGTCAAGGACAGTCTTACCTGTTCTGGTAGTTGGAGTTGAGCATGACGCCATCCGGACCACAGCCCAGAGTGCCGACCCACACCTGGTGTTTTTCTATCACATGGGGTTCTCCAGGCGAATGTTGAAGGGTCTATAACCGCACAGCACAGGAACACACATGGAAAATTTGACAAGCTATGATGCAAGACACATATTATATCATTCTGGACTATTACTGGATTCTGACAACCAATTTTGAGCAGTGTCTGAATATTCACTGTCAAGACTTAAAAACAAAACATGTCTTTGTGTTCAGGTAACATATGAAATATCCTTCCAGCTGCACAGATATTCTTCAATTTGCATGAACCCAAAGCAAAACTTTTCCAAATCACATTTCTCGAACATGTCAGGTCTTCAGCCCCCAACGGAAGAATTTTACTTTTTTCCCCCATGCTTAAACAAAAACAGCAGACCCTAAACTATCATCTCCAGATGCCCAGGACTTACATCTGCATTTCTGCGGTGAAGGAGTCAATGGGCGACAGAGTGCCGCTGGTCAGAATGACGGATTTGACCCCCTGAGCTTTCAGTTCCTGCATGCTGTAGCCAGGACTGAAGCACCAGTAACTCAGAATGCGCTCTGCACACACAAGGCAAACTGAGTACCAGAACACAAAAAGGAAGACATTCTGGACAAACTCTGTTACCACACAGTCAACTGAACTACTAAAAATTAAAAAAAAAAAAATTCTTTTCCATTCTGTAATACTGGACAAGCTCTACAACAAGGCAAACCATACTGTCACAAGCCCAAAACAAAGACTGTGATTTAGGACATGGTCTTTGATAAGGCAAACTGGGAAAAAAAAAAAAAGGGGGGTGGGGGGGGGGCCAATCATTTTCAGCAAACGCTCTATAACCACAAAGCAAACAGGACTGCTCAAGCAAAAAAGTGATTCAAAAGATGATGTGCAATATGTCAAACTGGACTGTCAAAACAATACAAAACAAAACAAACAAACAAACAAACAAAAAAAACTACCATTTAGTACACTCTCTAAACCCACAGGTAAACTGAACTATACTAAAATGAGCCTTTTATTGTTCAGGACATGCCATGCAATCCCAAGGCATACTAGACCATGACTAATTCAGGACAAGCTGTGAACTACTAGGCAAATTGGATTTCAGTGTTTGCTTTGCTGCCATAGTGCAAATTATCGTAATTCAGTACACACTTCGAAACTGCAAGGCATACTGGACTGTTTAAAACGTAGCTGAAAACTCGTCTTCGAAGACGTTGAGTTATCAAAGGGAGCCACTCAGTATTCCTATATCGAGTACAAGAGATGGTTAGCTCCCTTGCTCTCAAAATTCGCTTTTTAGGGATCCTGTCTTTGCGGAGTAGGGATAAGGTACTTGTTTTGGACAGGTGAGAATAAAAGAAAAAAAAAAAAATCTGTAATTCAGTAAGAATTCTTCACCCACATGACACATAGGACTGCTGCTCCAAAGCATTCCTACACCAACTTGCAGGTATGCCAACTACCATTTAAAAAAAAAAAATCCTCAATCTTGTCCAAGATTAGTTGTGTGTTATCTGATGAACGCATCGTTCTCATAATCAATACGGATGAAAAAGCGAAATTACTTAACTAATGAACCGGCATGTTTAGGTCTTTTGTTGTTGTTCTGTTTTTATCTTGATATGGTCAGTCATGTTAGTCATACAATACACACAGATAAATACACAGACACAAACTTTCAAGCCTTACCCGATTTGTCCTGTGCTCCTGAAGATGCCCAAGAATCCAGTTTCTTCTTCTGCATGTTATTCTCCTTCTGCTGAATGTGAACCTAACAACAGCAAAATCAGACACTGAAAGGTCTGTTTTCATCAAGAGCGACATGGGATGTAAATTTTTGCCTGATGATTCACTTGCCCACCCTACTTCCGCCTACGGAAGATGCCGAAGATCGTGTACTGTCCGTCATTCAACAAGGCCTGCGCGCAAGGCAACCCGAGGGAACCTTGGCGCTAGCGGGGAAGGTAGGGCGGGCATTAGAGTCTGACATGGTAAGTATACTTAGCCAAACAGGGAGTATAATACAAACTCCCCATTTTGGCGTCGTATACTATACCATGTCAGACCATAGCAGAATTTAAAGGAATAGGAGGAGGGCCGAGCGCCCTAATGGTTCCTGGGGTTAACTGTTATGGTGCATTGGCCGCCACAAATGAAACCCCTTTTGAACCATCAGCCCTGGTCATGCGGATGTCCCTTAGATAAAAGTTTATGAAAGGGTTCTCCGAACGCCAGTAGCTGCCTCCAGGAGATGGCGCACGGGGACAGAGTGCTGGAACGCTGTGGACGTGGCCAGCGCTCTGACCTCGTGGGCTCGAGGGGAAAGAGCTGGGAGGTCTTTGTGGGCCTGGGCATAGGCAGATTTGATAGTATTGGATAGCACCTAGAAATCGAGCCCGCCGAGATGTCTTTCTTGTTGTTGGGGTTGATGGAAAATAAGGAGGCTTCTCTGAGAGGAACGCCTGGGGCGGGAACGCTCCCAGTAGTATCTGAGGCACCTAGAGGGTCACAGGTCCATGTCCCCGCCGCCTTCGCTGCCTAAGATATCCGCTAGGGAGCGGACAACAAGGGAAGGAGAGGTTGTGCCCGGTTCCTGGTTCTTCGCTAAGAACTCAGGCAGGAACTTAAGCGAGACCGAGCCGTCTCTGTGAAAGGCGATGTCCCGAGGGTCACCACTGAGGGCATGAATCCCACTTCGCCTCCTGGCTGAGGCCAAGGAGAGAAGGAAGGTGGTCTTGAAGGAGAGAATGTCAAAGGGAATTGCGCGGAGGGGCTCGAAAGGGGGTTTTCTGAGGGCGTCAAGAACCAGAAAGAGGTCCCACATGGGAGCGCGCCTAGGGGACTGAGCTTCCCGTAGGACCACCCCCCGAGATAGTTCTCTAAGGAGAAAGTCATTGTCGAATGATGGGCCGCCCAGCTGTCGGATGGTGGTGCATACGGCCGATCTGTAGCCCCGAATGGAACTAGCAGAGAGCTTTCGAGAGGACGAAAGGTGGGATAGGAAATTGCCTATCTGGATGTTGGAGGGGTGGAGGTAGGGGACCGAGTTAGCCGTGCACCAGGTGGAACGTGAGTTAGGGACCTGAGGTCTGGGAACCACGACTGGGTCGGCCACCACGGGGTTATAAGGATGAGTTTGGGTCTCTCTAGCCTGGCCTTCCTGATCACTTTGTGAAGTCGAGTGAGAATGCAAGGCCGATGGACAAAGGGAGGCAGAGAAAACGCGATGGACGTGGCGATGGAAAATGCCGATCAACCTCGAACCGGTTACGCAAATAGACAAGAACCGGAGCACCACGATCGCGAGAAAATTTCAGTAAATAAGGTTAGAATGCTAGCCATCCGATAACCTCACACGTCAAGATATAAGCGGAAGCCACAGATAAATGAGTACAGAGTGCAAACACAGCTATCTTTACACAAAGGCAAAGTATAGGCGAGACAGAGCATAAGACTTATCTTGCTTGGGCGACAGGCCGAAGTAGAATGACGGGGCAAGATCTTTCTGGCAAAGAATTTGCCCCCCCCCCCCTCCCCCCAATCTTCATGGAGTCCCACAATCAGACACACCCAAGTATAACCAGGTGTAACATCTGAATCAACAATTAAAAGCTATGTGTAAAACATAATTCAATTAATTCCACCCAGGTAAAAAAAACCAAACACCTATGCAGTCAGGAATATCAGCTGATTCGAACACATGCATTATCAAGTATTTATTATTTATTCAACCACATGAACATAAATAGTTTGGTATAACAGCTGAAAACAACTGATTTGACCACTTACACAATCAGATATCACAACCAATTCAACCAAAAACACATGTATAGTGAGCTGTAACAGCTGATTCAAACATGCACACATTTAATTAGACATAACAGCCGATTCAATCACATGCACATTCACAGGTATAACTGTTGATTCAACCACATATACATGTACAGTCAGGAATAACACAGATTTATTCAACCAGTGCACCAAGATATAACCGATTCAGACATATACACAAACACAAGTATAACAATTGCATACACATACACTATCAAATATAACTACTGATTCAACCATACACAAATCATGTATAAAAGCTGATTCAACAAAATACAGATGCTCAATCAAGCACAACAGATGGTTCAAACATTCACACAGGTATAGGTATAACAACCGATTCAACCACGCAAACACACACACACACACAGACTTAGGCTTAACAGCTGATTCAACCACACACACACACACACACACACACACACACACACACACACACACACACAATCACATACAACTGCTGATTCAAATACATACACACAGCAAAGTCAGTTATAACAACTGTTTCAAACACATATGCAATCCGGTATTACAGCTGATTCAATCACAGCAACACACCGTCAGTGTTACAACTGATTCAATCACATATACATACAGTCACATATAACAGTTGATTCAATCCCATACACATTGGGTATAACAGCTGATTCAATTGTAAACACAGTCAGATGTAATAGTTGATTCAACTATAAATATATTCTGGCATAGCAACTGATTCAAGCAAAACATCTGGTGTAACAACCGATTCTACCACATACACATATACAGTCGTGTGTAACAGCTGATTATAAACACAAGCATTTACACTGACAGGTATAACTGCTGATTCAAACACATGCATATACCTAGGTATAACAGTTTGGTTCAATCAAAGTGCCCAGATAACACAGCTGATTCAGACGCAAGCACCAACACAGTCAGGTATAACAGCTGATTCAACCACAAGCATTCAAAAGCAGCAACTGATTCAAACAAATGTCATCAGCTTTTTAAATGCAAACAAAATTCACTGAAATTCACTACACACCGGTAACACCTTTCAGGCACATCTCGTGGTCTAAATGACTTCACTTACAACACGTCACGTTCCAGACCTGCCTAGGAAAGGCTCAACTCTTAAAATTCAACAACTTCTCAGATTTCAGGACAGGTATGTTCAACACACTTCGCTCATACTGCTCAACCCCCTGTATGAAGCCTGCCCTGACGATCACAATGAGATCACCTTATAGTGCTGGGCCAATGACTCTCTGTGCTGACTGACAGAACTGCCCTCTCCTGGTTCCTGGTTGAAAATTATCTGAAACCAAGAGCGGAACACAAACACCTGTCAATAAGATCCACATATGTGACCATAAAGTAACTGAAAAGAAAGAAAACAAACATGTCAATTACGTAAGATCCAAGATAAGGCTGTCAAAGACCTGCATGTTACTTACAGTCCATTAAGATGCCACAATTTCTTTTAAGCAGTCAGATAAAAGCTGGACTGAAGTTTCTAGTTTACGCACCTAATTTTGTTTTCAACAGCATTTACAAATGCAACCGAGAAAAAGAAAGAAATCACTGTTCATATGCTAACTGGCTGGAATATCTTAACATTTACAGTATGCAAGACATTCAGGAGTGGATTCAACAGTCTTGGCAAACAAAATGTAATAACACTGGTGTTCAGTTTTTGCTTGACTAAAACAGAAAAAAAGTGCCAATAACACAGGGCATTGTGGCAAAAAGATGAGAAGCTGGAATTATTGACACTGTATATATGATTGGATGATAAGTCTGCAACATTTTCACCATCACCAGCAGTCATTTCACACTACATACCTAGTCATCAAGTCAGGTGATTTAGCAGGTCAGCTAGAGGAAGGTGAATTTGCATGTATCAAAGCTGGTGTGGGAAGGAAATATGGGCTGGAGAGAAGAGAGAGGTTTTTACAAGAAGCATGTGCACACTCTCTACAGATCTTACAATCATCTTATTAACAAAGTATTTAAACCATCCAGACACTGATATGAGGTGTCCTGATGTAAGCAAATGTATTCAAGCAGCACATAATGACTACGAATCATGTAATGATGGTAGTCAAGTCTCTGAACACATCAACACATGCAAAATCTGATTAGCATCTTATTATCATGGAACATAAAATCTGAATATTTCAAAGACAGATTTGGTAAGACCCATGAAAACAATACCTTGAGAGCATCTGCCACTTTGGAGAGGCCCGCTCCTTTCGAATGTAAAGCACCAGAGGTTCCTGTGATACAGAAAAACCTAATAACACAGATCCATGAACATCTTTATGATAAACAGATTCAAGTAAAATGAAAAGGATCTCAGAAGGTACATAAGCACTACATCTTAAGGTGCTCATGGGCACTGACTGTGTTGTTGTTTGTCTTCGTTTGCTCATGTTCAGTGTAATATTAGACTGTACCCAGAATAATCAGCACAGCTGCCCAGTCAGTATTTATGAATGTTTGTTCTGTGAGCATCCACACCACTTCTTTACATGACACACAAAAGGATGTCAAATGGTTTGGGCATGACAACTTTGAAAATGCTGTCAGTCAGTTTAGAGTCAAGACCTCAAGACAGGGATCTGAACCTGCTGAAGGCAATGCATACAAAGTGATTCCCAGCCAACAAATGCCTGCACTGACTGGACTGCTGTTACAGACATGTTCGCTCTGTCCACTTTCTGTTCCCTCTTTAGCAGATGGCCATCAGTGGTACCACAAGAGCAAGCTCGACTTCAATGTTTCTAATCAGAGAACATCAGTAAGAACTATGATCTTTATTCTACTCTTCAAAATGCTATAACCCACCGAAGAAAATGGTTACATACGTCACTCATCATTTTAAATAATTGTACAGTAAAATCTCACACCTATTTTGAAACGAAAATACACATGGACAATGCACATCTTCCAATCTGACGGACCTTTCTCTTGACACAGGAAGTCTCAGCTACAGGCAGTGGAGAATATCTCTATCAGGTCTCTTTGCCCTCACTACGTTTGGGTCAACGAACAGTCATACAGAATTCAAACCAAGAGCAATAATTCACTAAAACATCAATAAATTAACTCTAACCAAAGGGTAGCAGATTTCTGACTTTTTGTTTATGTCCGTTAGTGAAACCAGGCATGTCTCGGAATGAAATTTTAAGAGAAGGGCCAGCTCCCTAAAAGACAAATTTTGCCTGCCTCATGTAGTAGACTTGGCTTGCAATGGTTGAAGATTTGGGTCAAATATACAGACAAGACAACAATATAAGAAGTGTCATGTGTAACATTTTTCCACCTCTTACCATCACTGTTGAAATGGGAGATCATCTTGTCCATCAGGTCTATGACAAAAGTCTTGCTGGAGAATGTGATGTTCACTTTGGCCATCAATTCAAACATGAACCTGCAACAAAGTGAACTAATTTTTGCACACTCACATCGGTTAGGTATACTGACTCAATAGGTCCACATCTTGAGTTGTCTTATTTGTCATTACTGTGTATGTGCCAAGGCAAATGAAACAAACTGCAGCGTTACCGGAAACACGATGAAAAAGCGGAAGAGCACACAAATCAAAGTGTGAAGCAACGCAGTTTTAATGCATGACACAAAACAAGACAAGAAATGTGTGTGTGCCAGTTATGGTATGCACATATGCAGCTTGCGTTTTTGTCATCATCTCAATCACAAATCTGCATCAAGCGATGCAGGTTTCATTTGAAAATTTGAGCACATGCAGTGAATAATCTAACCAGCAAATTATAAGAATGACCACAACCTAAAATGTACGTGTTCATGTGTTGTGTGTTTATGTACCTGTGTTAACATTCATGCCACAAAATGTGTTGCATCTGTATTTCTGCATGAGCATTATTGTAAAAATTACAAGCCCATTCTGTTGCAACACCATTTCACTGTGAGGATCTATAATTGTACAGCATTACATTGTAAGACTACAGCAAAAACTCAAATTTCTCTGTGCATTGTGCTGAAACAATTACTCATCAATCCAACATCTGAACTGATGCTGTTAAGGTTAAATCCACGAATGTATATTTCTAATAAACACATCTATCAAATATCACTTTACAATAGACCTGTTTACCCTACAGCTGCCACTGGTGTATTTCTCAATGAAAATGAGCATTATTTTCCTAAAAATGTGTGCACACCTCTTCTAAATTTTTTGTTCTAACGCCATCAAGAAGCGAGTTTTGCGTGTATAATATTTTGCACAAGTTGTCACTTTTTTGTTGTAGTGCACAAACACAATGGTTATACACCTCAAATTCCACTACCACTCAAGAACTTTGTCTCCAGATTTTTTATTTTTTGGACATTTTTTTTTTCCGGTTTATGGTATTCATCATATTTTTGCCAAATATGTGTGCAAAATACAGTGAAATCGTACATGTAAACAGGTTATACACGTGCAAATATATGCATACTTATACATAAGGTATGCCTCATGCATGCACACAGAGAAATTCTTGCCTACTATCTAGAAGTAAAATGAGTTTTCGTAAACATTTACTAGCCAGACAAACACTATTTCCAGTCTTGGCTAAAACTTTCACTGGCGAGAGACATTTAATAATAAATGAAAAACAAGGGAGCCAAGTCTTTCTGACTGTGAAACTGCCATTGCGATAGCCTAGTATAATTGCCAAGCACAATATTTCAATCAGTATTGTTTCCCTTTTCAGATTTTACTATTCACTGGGTTTTGTTGGCAAAACATTTTAATTTATTCCGACAAAAGAGTCAGGGACTGTGAAGCCTTGACTGCAAACATTTAAGTTGCTCTATGTTCAGAACAACATGGTTTTGCATCCTTAAAACATAATTTTTCATCAATTTCTTCATATCAAACATCGATCTCCAAGTCCAACGACAACTTCCGTTTCTCTGATAATCAGCTCTGCAGATCCATTTTTTGGCCTTGCCAAATCATAGCCTATTGCTACACTGTTATCTCCCAGATGCTTTCTTGAAAATCCTGCCTCCAGAGCAAAATACACAATGTGTCCCACCCCACCCTTCCCCCCACTGATGTATGTGATACCTGCTGGCAACAGATGCTCTCCAGCAAGTGTAGATTACAAAAGCTTTTTTTTTATTTCACAAAGTGTGGTAGTTGTGCCTTTCTTCTGATAACAGGAATTTTAATCCAAAACTGAAAAATACCATTTACCTGGACAGAAAATTTAAGCAAAACTCTTCTAATTTCACTCTCTCCCTCTCTCTCACACACACACACACACTGAGATACCTACATGCCCGGTTTGGTGACCTGTCTGTTAGTCAGTGGTTCAGAATCAACCAACTCTTCCAGCTCTAGTATGGTCTCTGTCAAACACCATCACCTTATAATCACACCAGTGTCAAAAATGACAGAATACATCAGTGACCGATAAAAAGAGGAAGAGAAAAACACAGACAGACTGATAGAGAGAGAGAGAAACAGACAGACAGGCAGGCATAAAGAGAGGGAATGAGAAAGAGTGTGAGATTCAGTGCAAGCATTGTACATGTGAATGCCAGGACATCACCCAAGATGAAGATCTGTCTATACATATCATTTTTTATATCAATATATTTCCAGATCTATCTATCTATCTATATATACATATATATCTTGAAAGCCCTAGAGATATGAAGTATATGAACTTACTTTTTAACTTGATAACATCTTCAAGGGTAAATTCTGGCACTGTAACAAAACAAAAGTTACATCCAATATGAAAAATGAAGCAGCACAATTACAAGCACCGTATAACACAAAATATTACAAGCATCTTTATGCAACTATTTCTCATTTCATTTAATATGTTAAGCAGTCAGACCTTTCCAAATTCTTGGCACCCACCAGCCATGTTGGTGCAGAGCTTAGCATCACAGGCTGTGGCAGCTGGGAGGGATATCAGTCCCATCAGAGCCATTTATATGTATGCAATATGTCAGACCCAGCATTAAAAACAAACAAACAAACAACAAACTAAAAAAAAAAAAAAAAAAAAAAAAAAAACAACAGAAAAGAGGGCAAGCGGAAGGGGGGGGGGGGGGGGGGGGGACCACACTTGTGGCATGCATTCCAAAGTGATTTTTATTCTTCCATATGCACAATTATCAAACAATGTACAAACTGAAAGTACAGCTTGTAAAATGTAATTTCTTGCATGAATCTGTAAGCAAGGTTCTCAAAAATACACAATGTACAACAAAATTGTGACACGATGACTGTGAGATCTTCATGAACAGAAAGGTCAAGCAATTCACGATACCTGTGGAACAACAGGTAACTCATCAAAATGTACCTGCTCCCTCATCTCCCATGTCAGTCTCTGAGCTGACCAACTCTGTGAGTCTCACTCCCAGCTGGGTCGTCTCCTCAATGGCCGTAGCTAGGTCCACAGAACTCAGCTCAAACGACGCACTCTCTTCACAAATCCGCTCCTGTTGCAACAAAAATTGACAAACACAGTATAGCAATCAAACTCCGCCTGGTAGTCTCTACAGAGCTAGCAGCCGTCCCAAGCCCAGATAGAGGAGGAGGGATGGGCGTGAAGCTAGCAACCTCACCCTTTAAAACAACTGCCTGCTACAGAAACATCAACAACTGCCAAAGAAACTCCATTCCTGGAAGACGGATTGGAGACCTGGAGAACCACAAAGACCACCACAAACTGCAGATTGTAGTCTTTGGCAGGCAGCTGTTGATGGCTATGCTCTGGCTAGAGCAATAGGTCTCAGTATAAGAAAGTATTGTAGCAATCACTCACATATCATTTTGTCAATTACTATTCAGCACCGTTCGTAATGTAAAGCAAAGCGGACAGGCTTGTTAAGCAAATGACATGTTTGCATAAATCAAGCGTACTACACAAAAACATTGTGGAAGTCTTCAAGAAGGAAAAGCCATAACAAGCATGAGGCACCCTTGAACAAGCACTGAACCAACCTCAATATTCCAGACCTTACATCCCACTGAGGCATCTTTCTTGAATATCCACAAGTGAAGCAAGTCTGTTCATTTTTTGGCAACATCATGTGATGAGGGAAGTATGACTTTGGCAAGGGACCGACCTTTATCTTATATGGTCCTTGTATCTGATTTGCGAATAAAAACTGACTGTGAGAAATAACAGTGAATAGCACCTCCAAGAACTTTCATAGATGTAGCTGATAATTTTACTAAACCTTAAAAAAGCATAACTGATACTGATTTTTTTTCCTTTCCTTTATTCTTGATCAGTACTGCTGTTTAGAAACTCATCACTAGTGACATGACACTATCGTAATAATGTAATTTTGTGTGTGTGTGTGTGTGTGTGTGTGTGTGTGTGTGTGTGTGTGTGTGTGTGTGTGTCTGTGTGTGTTCACAATACACATTCCTTCAGATTTCTTTTCCTAAAACTCATTTCCAATCCCTTATCAGATAATATTAACAAGACCACTGCACCAGCTGACTTATGTATAACCTTAAAACGACAAGTGTGATCCAAATCTTTCAACAAATCCAATCATTTTCCATTAAAATATTTTCCTGCTTATCTCCCTTGAACAATTTCCTGCAGAATGTCAAACATGCATTATCACAGGTTTGGGGTTTTTTGGATTGTTCTTACTGTAATGTGCACTGGATTTCTTTTTTTTCTCTTGTTTTTCTTCTGGGCAGCCCAGGCCACAAGGTTGAGTTTATTTGGGCAACTGAGTCAAAAATGGGTAACTGAATATTTCAATTAACATATACAAAATTCATATAAAATGAAAATATTGTATACTAGTTTCTGGTTTTGTTTGTTTGTTTTACTTTTATGCTTTCCAGACAGTAGATGATGACGAAATCAGTGCAAAGAGAATATTTCAATTTTACCCTCAAAGTCTACAGCAGCTGCAAGTTACTCGTGAACTTTTGCACACTCACTCATTTCTGCATACGCGTGTAACTGTACATACTGACACGCCCGCTACACAGTACCCCAGCACAATCAATTTCTGAACTTTCTTTTTTCTTTCAATGTTTAAAGGCTTACCAAGTTGTGCGCTTCATCAAATATGATGATGTTTCCTTGCAGTTCAATTCCATGTGCTTTTCGAGACTGAAAGGCAAAACAGATAAAAATCATCAAGAACAAAAGTGCTTCCTTATGAGCGCACACATTAGCATCAGACTTTTCCACACGGCGTCAAGATTGGTAAAATTGTACATTTCATCAAAGCTTAAATGAAGCATAGTACAGACACATTACAGAGATGAATATTAAGGCAAGATATGCTCTCAGATTCACACACACACACACACACACACACACACACACACACACACACATATATATATATATATATATATATATATATATATATATACACACATAATCAGAATTTCAGAAGACTGCATAACAGGCAAATACAACAGAACAAAGAAGTAAAAACAAAAAAAAAAAAAAAAGACATGTAGGCCTATTTCAACAAACCAAAAACAAAGTTACATTTTCTATCATAAACTATATTATTATGAGCTCATACACACTGCAGATCAGATGTGACATAGGACTTAAACAAATGTGAAGTAACACAATCAACTGATCAGTTTCACAGAGTAGAGACACAATGCATACATATTTATTCAGCAAAACACCCCCTGACAGTGACACAGTGTGTGGACCAAAATCCCATGTTGAAAACTTACAACTGTTCTGAACATCTGACAACGAACAACGTGCCAACTCTGAAAGAGAATGTCAATTAACATTCCGCACTGTAACACATTATGCTTCCAGTTTCTTTCACCTTTGGATCCAGCAGATAGTTGTAAGGCATAAAAATGATGTCAGCATCTGATTTCAGCTCTCGTGCAAGATAGTACGGGCAAATCCTGAAACAGACAGATACACATATTGACCTTTTAAAACCACCTGGCTGAAACTGCCATCACCAGGTAACTACCAATCTTGTCCATGTATGTCAGCCATAGGTGACCAAACAATTTGTACATATACAGGTCAATAGGGAACCTTTACCATGTGGCATCTGAAGGTGTCTGCTAAAGCAAAGTAGCCACAATTCACAAAAAATAAGAGGAAAAAAAGAATTCTGTATATAGTTTTTCAACTAGGGTCAAGGGTGACGAAAGTGTGCTGTCCATAGAACAGAGCTGTCATCAAATTAGCAACAAAGGCGCTGATCAACAGATAACTATGGCTCAGACAGCAATGCAGACTGTTAGTCTTCACTATGATAAACCTCAGTTGCAGTGTGTGAGATGGCTAGCAAAGTGGACTGGCCATCATCCTATGGATCAACCCCAGGCTGCTGTCTTTGAGGTGGGTTAGTTTTATACACCAACAACAAACACACTCACACATAGAAATTTAAAATGAGTACTACATTATACATACTTTGGTGTGATTTGAATTGGATCTAGAAGGGGGAGGAAGGGGGGGGGGGGGGGGGGGGGGGTGTAAGTTTCTTTTTTCTTTTTTTGAAACTGTACCCAGTTGCATTAATTAGTTTGTCTGGCGCTTTATAAAATTAAGTTGGTATTCAAGCAGAGAGTGTGTGTGTGTGTGTGTGTGTGTGTGTGTGTGTGTGTGTGTGTGTGTGTGTGTGTGTGTGTGTGTGTGTGCGTGCATGTGTATGCATGCGCACATGCATGCATGTGCCTCTGTGTCTGTGTGTGTTCTGTGTGTATGTGTTCCATGTTAAAATCTGAAATGTTTTTTTCATAACCTGAAACAAGCACTTAATCCTTAGGCCGAGAATACACAAGCTACGTTTATCTGAACTTGCCTGAAACCCTCTTTTTAAACCAGCATGTTCAAAGAGCCTAGGAATTTCAGTCCAACAGTTCCACGTAACTAACCGACTTTTGAGATGAGAAAACCTTCACAGCACAACGTTTCAATCAAGCCTTGTACCATCCACTCACTTGCTCTTTGAGCCATGAGACACCAGGTCTTCAATGTCCGTGACACTACCCACAATCTGCGAGCCTCAGTGTTGCGCTTTAAGTCTGAAAACAACACACAATAACTGAATAAGGGGCCGCTGTAACACAAGTTTGCGCCAAGACAGAACACAATGTAACAGATTTCAGAATCATTTCAGAAAAACACTGTCAAAAGAATTCTGGAATCTCCTCCAAAGAATCAATATTTCCCCTTGTTAATGATCACATACACTTTTCATGCAAAGAAAGGTTCAGTGTGTACCGGATTGTCAGACCTGTACCAATGTTTTATTTTCAAGTATTGTATTGAGACATACTGTACTATTATTAGTTCAGTCGGATGTAACTGGACTGCATTTCTTTTCATGAATTTTCTTGAATAAAATGTTATACACATTTTACATTGATAACAATTAACAGAAACAAGAGTCAAGACAAAAAAAAAAAAAAACAAAAAAAAAAAAAAACCCTTGAAAATCTGGAGTGTAATTGCTGACTAAAAACATGACAGACAAATAAATTTATGCTTATACACACACGAATGGATATGTTGAGCAACAAATTGAGTAACATACAATTACACAATCAGTAACAGAGTGGACAAACAAAAAATGTCAGCTATACAGAACCGCACATCCAGACAAATGACTTCCATCGGCGGTCATCTTGCCAGAGAATGTAGTTTTCCCCCCTTGCTTAAGAAATGGACAAAATAAGGGCTCAGAGACATTCAGGCAGGGTGAAGGGGGAAAGGGGAGGGCGAAAGGAAATCAGCAGGGAAGGACTATGACCCTCAGATTCCAGCTTCAACAGAGGGTTCTTCACACACAAGCTCTGAAGAAAGACCCCTGTAACCCTCAGACCCATACTTCTCAATCAGGAGTGCACCAGTGCCCGAGAGGAGATATCCATGGCCCATTGGATCTCCTCTAGTCTGAATGGAAAAGGAGACTCACTACGAATGTACTCTGGAGGAGTAAGATTCAAACACTCTAAGACTTAAGAGTAATGTAGAAACTATTCCTCTTCCGATCCTACAGGTCTTTCCTTTACTATTATACCATTAGCCTGGTTCAGGCATGACAACAAATCATTGACAAATCAGTGAGGGATTGAGAAAACCAAAGAGGCTCTCATGAAGAACAAAGCTCACTGAACCAGTTTAGATCAAATAAAATGAGAAGAAAAAGAAACACCCGAAGGTGCTGGGGAGGACCCAGAGAAGCACTGTCTTCACCTGCCTTTAGAGCAGTCCTGTACCACCCTTGGAGGCCTGCGCTGTGTTGACGATGGGTACAAGCACACACAGGACACTCCATTAAGATATCAAGGGACATAACTGCTCCTGAACAGAGGTAAAGACTACAGACTACAGGATGCAACTCATAACAGCCTTAAAGTAGCATCCCCATGGGTGTACCAGCCTGTGTTTCATGACTGCAGAGCCCACCGGCGAAAAACACCACCCTCCAGCTGTTGATATCAATAAATCGTAGACAAATCAGTGAGGGATTGAGAAGACCAAAGAGGACCTCGTGAAGAACAGAGCTCACTGAATCAGTTTAGATCAAATAAAATGATATCAGGTACTGCTTTGAAGAAAGGTTATAATGAACCACATAAACAAAAGGCACAAACAACAAACAGCTGTAACTGATAAGAGACACTATTTTGTTTGGCCACAGAATGAAAGGGCAGGGAGGGAACAACCATTCTTGGTGATGGGGCTCATGCAGTCTTAAGCACTATGGCAATGACATTTAACAAAACAGAGCAAACATATCGATGCAGCTCATACCGGTTCCCCCATTTGGTACAATATACGATGGCAAACTGTAACACCACAGACCTACAAAAATGAGGTCCACAGCGGTACAGTGGCAAATAAAGCTTTAGGAAACTGAACAAATTACAAGACTTGTCCAACTCACCTTCCAGCACATTATAATAATGGCAACGCTTGGCAGATACTTTTGCCCGACAAAGATGAACCTATAAAATAAAAAGAAAAAAAAAATGCATAGGCATTACTCAAACAGTCAATGATCTAATACTATGCCTATCTCTAACACCGTCTGGGTTCACTTCAGCCCAGTTCGCAAAGGCACAAAGTATAGCATTTTGACATTTTAAGTATAGCACTCCACTTTTAAGCATAACACTCTTGTCTCTTTGTCAAATCACAGAACCAGGAGTTGGCATTTTTTCTGCTGTTTCTTTCCTTGTTGAAACTGTCTCTGTGGCATCCCCAACATCTGAATAGTCAGACTGGATAGCACTTTTAGTCAGACGGCATGACGGTATTCTAAGAAGGCTTTTATTTCGCTATCACTTGAAAAGGCTTGACCTATAAAACAAATTAAAAAGGCAAACAACAAAACTAATCAATAATGCAATAAAATCATGATCATTTTGAGCAATTTTTCTTCTGCTTTTTCTTTCTCTCCTTGCCGACTATGTCCATTTCTGGTGGAAACAAGTGTCTACGGTCTGAAGGTCTACACCGTCTCAGTTCCATTTAAGCCCCTTGAAGGGTTTTTCTTCTTCTTTTTTTTTTCTCTTTGCACAGAATTTCACCCCAGTTTTTCTTCTTTTCTTTTCTTTGCACAGAATTTCATCCCAAAGTCTAGGAGTGTAGCATTGTCAGCAAAACAGTAGCATGCTTATGGCGGCACGTTATTGAGATGACGAGTTAGTGATTGGCTACAGCACTTTCTGACCAGGTTCGTGCAACTGTGTTGTTACACCACCCTTGTCAGATCAGCTGTGGGCGAGCGTCTGAGCCAAAGTGGTGGTTAGGTGCCCTGTTCTTTCACTACTTGCTCCTTTTCAAACACAATTTTTTCTAACCGTCTTGAAGAATAGTTATCAGGTTCAAGCCTGTGTTGTAACAACCACTGTTCACCCAGTTATGCACGGGTGTGAAGGCAAAACTGGAATCTAAGGGTCCCTTATTTTCAATATTGAAATATTCATGGCTCTCATACTTTTGCGTCTCTACGGAAAGCGTGTTTATCTGGAAAATACTGTGTGATAATCTAGACCTAATTTCAGATCAAAATCTGGCAGACATACCTTTGTACTGTTGTTTTTTTCTCTTTCTTCACTTGCTCATTAATACAAAGTTGTTCCCGGAACCAATGATGGCTGTTTTCACGCTGAAATTGGACATTTTTACATGTCAATTCCAATCACTTAAAACAGTGTCTGTCTCAAAGACTAACAAACATGTCCTATAACGTGTGAAAGTTCTAGCATCTCTTCTTATGAATGGACAAGATCATTTACTTTTTCTAATTTAACTCATTAGAAAAAAAAATTGCTTCAAAATAAATTCTTGCAACATTTGTGAATTTAAAAAGTTAGAAAGGACTAACTGTAGATTTCTATTGGCAAATATTTCACATAACACTGTCTTTAAGTGGTATAACATGGGAAAACAAAAAGTCCAAATACATTGTTCAGAAAACTTAACAAAACCATACTACAACTTGATTTCAAAACAAGTTTTTATCCCAGCCATTTTTTCAAATATTTGAGTCGCGTTTTAATTTACACTTTTCCTTCTTTTTTATCAAATATTTGAGTCGCATTTTAATTTACACTTTTCCCTCCCTCTTTCTTTCCCAAAAACAGAGACTGGCAGCATGAGCAATAAAAATTACATGTAGCCCATAATATTTCTAAAAATCTTGCTAGCATTAAATCACTTTCAAGTAAGTTCACTTTAGCACCTACCATGCAGACCTTTAAATGGTAAAACAGAGCAGAACTCTGAAAATCTGAGACAGGGTGGGTGGGAAAAGTGATGGGAGGGGGGGGGGGGGGGGTGTCCAGGAACAAGTCTGCCTGGCAAATATTTAGAACATGCAAAATAGTGCCATCGGATGTTATCTGGCAATAAATTTTTTTTTTTCCCCCAAGTTTTACAACAATGCGCCAATAGTTTTGCAGAAGTAAACATTTTCGTCCATAACAGAAAAAAAAATTTACACGATCCACCTTTTCTTTTTCATGGAAAAGAGCCTGTAAATTTCCTTTGACTTTCATGAAAAATCAGAAAATTGGAAGCTCTGGCCACTTCTATGACGTTATATAAAGTAAACTTTCATTGTGTTTATAGCAGTATCACTGCCTACTTATTACTTAGATAAATTTTTGCTTATCTTTTTCTTAAAATTTACCTTCCATGTTCATTAATAGTTTGTTACTTACACTTAGAGTTCCTATTGATGACTGATTAGCACTGTACCTGTTGTATGCAGTTCTTTTCAATTCCTGCACAGCCTGAGACAGCTGAGAGTGAGTTCTGGAAGCGTAGATAATCTTTGGTACCACTGAAAGATCAATGAACGTTCAATCACAAATTCATACTAACAGGTCTGATTTTTTTTTTTTAAACCAATATCACAAGAACTAATATTACATGCAGACACAAATACAACTGGCATGTAGGAAAATTCAGACTCCAGTCTGGCCACACAGATAACTTAATTTCTGAGCTAAAAACATTAGTATATAAAGCCGCTCTTGCTGAATTTTTTTTTTTTTTGTCTTTTCAAAGTATAAAAAATCAACACATTAACCACAATCAGTTGACTAACCATCAGAAAATAGTGAAACACGATTACGTCAAGAGAGCGGCACAACACAGTGTATACAAAGCATATGTATTTGTAGGAATGACTGTTGAAAACTGGCAAACAACAGGTAACGGCAAAGCATACAATGCACAGAAAAAACAGTTCCTGAATCTTTTTCATGTCAGTTATGAACACTGCACGGTCATCAAGTTCATTGCATGGTAACAAAACTCCCACTACTGTCCACCAAGTTGAAGCAAGCATCATAAATCCTGGAGGTGACTGGCTGGTTGCCAAAATAAACACTGACAGAACTTCCATGGCTGACAGGTGTCCAAAGAGAGAGGGTTTACTCAGGGGACAGAACCCTGTCTGAATCCAACTGTCAACCTGCAAAGAAAAGGCTACGTACACCAAATGACTGCTGGGACGATAGAAATAAAAGAGTGGAAATGCACAGACTGGCAACCATTGAAATGTCCAAAGAAATAATTCAGTCTATGGATTGGGAGGAAGAGGGACGGAGGGAGAATCAGTGGTGGATTAAGTGATAGTGTGTGCTCCTGAGCATTACTAACACTTGAGTATGACTATGGATTCAGTGCATAGTGTTTAGCTTAATCTGGAGCGCTTTATGAAATTTGAATGCAATGAGTTCCTGTTTTCTCATAACGTTGCTGCCTCTATGTTTATTTCTGTGTTGTTTGTAAAGCGATGTGTGTGTATGTCTGCGTGCGCGCGTGCGTGTACATGTACGTGTGCGTGTGTGCGTGCGCATGTGTGCGTGCGCATGTGTGCGTGCGTGCATGCTTGCATGCGTGCGTGCTTGCGTGCATGTGCGTGTGTGTGTGTGTGTGTGTGTGTGTGTGTGTGTGTGTGTGTGTGCATGTTTCCAGTATATTTCTTAGCATTTATGAAGTGTAACCCCCTAAATATCTTTGCAATTCCCTGAAAATTTGGAAATAATTTTCACACATCGAGTCTGAGAGTCTGACTCCCTGAATTCTAGGGAATAGTTATCACCAACTGCATACGTTACATCACAGTTATGAGCATCAAAGCTACAGCAGGTAAAAAAAAAAAAAAAAAAAGGAAAAAAAAAAAAAAACTCTCTTTGACTATCACTGAATATACTCGACAGCTGCCTGACCTATGCATACCCCAACATGCCGGTCAGGCCTATAAAAATATCAGCTGTGCAACTAACCATAACTTACCAAACTCATTGGAGCCCCAAGACGCAGCACCAGTGGACGTCTGCAAACTGGCAGCAATGGCAGCCAGGGCACTGTGTTCCAGGTTTTCCTTGCCAGCCTCGGCCATGATGGCAGCGGCTCCCGCCTGGCGGCTCAGCTCCACCTGAGCCTTGCGGCCTTCCTGCCAGGCCAGGGAGGAGCACAGCAGACACAGGGTCTTCCCAGTGCCCGTAGGGCTCTCCAGAACGCCATTTTCTTCCTGGGAGGGGGAAACAAATCGAGGAGGATTCTCTCTTCAGACACATCAGAAAAAACAAAGCAAAAGGTAAATGACACTGCAACAAATACATGCAGAACAATGTACAGATAATTTCAACCTGTGTGCAACGGTGGCCAGGTGGATAACGCACTTGCCTTCAAGGTGAGAAGAATCCAGGGCCAAGGATCGAGTCTCATATCAGGCAGATTCAGTCTCTACTTTCCACTGAACCTTTGGGGATGGTCTGAGTGCTTGTCTTTTGGAAGAGATAATCAACGGATGTCTACGCATGGCATCCATTTAAAAAATATATATACATAACTAAGAGAATGCCTCTGAATATAATTCTGCAGAAAATAAAGTCTCTGACAGGAAAACAAAAAACCACTGCGTGCAGAGAGAAAAAAAAAAAGGGGGGTGGTGTGGGGGGGTGGGGCATAAGGACAGCCAGAAATCCATTGTGACAATAATATAGTACTATCTAGTCAGATTTTCTGTTCAAAATTATCAGAAACAGAGGGAAAATGAAGTAATTTTTTTTTTTTTTTTAAATCCTAACATGAATTATGTCTATAAGTCTGGCAATCATTTCTGCGAAAATAAATCTCTACATAACATAAGTCACACAACACATTGCTCTCTAAAAAAAAAAAAAAAAAAAAAAAAAAAAAGACATTCAATGTCATATAATTTGCAAGATCTGTCCAGGACTAACAGTTACAGTGAGAAATAAAATTATCATTCCAGGAAACTCGCAGTCTGATAATCAATCTTCTACATAGGTCACACAACCCATGGTTTGGTTACCTGAATAAAACATTACATTTTCAAATTTTTGTAATTTGCAAGATACATCCTGGATTAAGAATGAGATCAATACTTGAACATAATGGATAAATTTAACATACTACAAGGGAAACTGCTATCACTGTGTGTGTGTGTGTGTGTGTGTGTGTGTGTGTGTGTGTGTGTGTGTGTGTGTTTTCATCTGTGGTGTTTTTGTTTTTGTTCATTCTGTTGTTTTTAATGTACCTAAGGAAAATGGGGTCAGGACAGAAACAGGTTGAAAAACTTTTTCCACCTAAGAAGTAAAAACAATTAAGTACACTGCACACAGATTTTCACCTGGCCATAACAAGTACAGCATGCCTTAATTGCAAACACTCTACTTTTAATATAAAAGTTCTTTACACATACTGACCTACCATTTCACAAGTCGTGACAACCTAATCACAAGCAGGGGCAGCATCTATCAAAAAATTCTACTTACATGAGTCCTTCACACGATGCAAAGCTATCATTGTACCAATCACAAGTAGTGTCAACCTCAAACAGAAAAACATTCTTAAGTGGGTCATTTCCATACATCAACTTTCAATCACAAGAAGTGAAGAAATGATAATCTCAAACACAACCAGGGGCAGCCATGATTGTATATATTTACACAAGTTTTCACACACATTAACACTATATAACAGACTACTCTCGAGCAGTGACTTCTTAGAACACTGGCAGAGGCCCCACAGCTATCAAAAAACAACAACAACAACAAATTCAACATAAAACTTATACAGATTCTATACACACATTGACTCAAGCATCACAAGTACTGACACTCAAATTTTAAAAAACTGAAGACATTCCACCTTATTTCTAACTTCAGCCATACATGTTGTGACCAGTCATGGATCATTATCAATATCATGTGACAAATTCACCCTTTCAGCTAAGTGCAGGTAAATTCACATTTTCATCATGAGTGCATGAGCAAAGCATACAAACCAAAAAGAGAGACAAATCATTTTCTTTTTCATAATTATTTCATGTCTCATTGCTGAGAGAGAATGGTTTTCAGCAGCAAGAACATACTCATAATTAAAGTCATGACCGGTTCAATGGACGAAAGACTGACCTTCTGCAGACACTGCAAAACCTTTTCCATGTACGTCACTTGGCAAGGATAGGGCTGGAAGGGGAAGTTCACTCTGACACCTTTCACATCCAGTAATGCCATGTTACCTCACTTTACCTTAACCTCTGAAATCAAAACCAAAGATAGATTAGATCTCTACAGTCCAGATCTGTTTATATAACAAACGACTTTTTCCTAAGAGCAAATCTTTTATTATGCCCTTGTTGTTTTTACTCATCTTGTACATGTATGTTATTAGGTCCAAGTTTTTAATCAGTACAGTATCCAGACTAGAATTTGTAGAAATCAGATCTTCAGAATGCCCAAGAGCTGCACTAATTATCTACTGTGAGGCCATAGGGGCGGAGTCCCAAATCTTGAACCCTTTCTGTGACTTCCTGGCTCATCAAACACAACAATGTCCTGAAATCCTTTTGCAATAGTTTCAGAAATGACTTTAACTACTGACCAGCTGGCACATGCAAGCACGAGTGATCAACAACCCCACTATACAGGTACTTTCCAGGCCCCCTGACGATATTCAAGGGGATGGCTGCAGGAGAGTAGCTTATGGAAAAGGGATGGATGAAGAAAAGGGGACAGGACTAGAAAAAAAAATACAGTAAAGACAAAGTGTAAAGACAAATAATTTGATATAAGTAGCTGAAAGTAACATGAATCAATCAGCCCACAAATTTTTCAGGCTCTGCTTGCCTATTAAGTAATGTCACCGATTGTTAA
The DNA here is from genome assembly GCA_016801955.1 of Conus betulinus. NCBI lineage: Eukaryota > Metazoa > Mollusca > Gastropoda > Neogastropoda > Conidae > Conus > Conus betulinus. Next base: position 16,426 of record JADBJO010004024.1, on the reverse strand, counting down.
GCATATAGCACCCAGTCCTAAGTCATGTGTAGCTCTTTAAGACTAGGAGGGACCATACAAGACTTGTCAACTGATCCAAGTAGTAGAATGGTGATACAGTAACAGTGCTTTTGGATCAATAGCTACATCCTTATTGATAAAAGATGTCGTTCAAGTGTGTGTGTGTGTGTGTGTGTGTGTGTGTGTGTGTGTGTGTGTGTGTGTGTGTGTGTGTGTGTGTCTGTGTGTTGTGTGTGTCTGTGTGTATGCATAAGTGCATGAGTGTGTGTGTATGTGTGTGTGTGTGTAACTTACTTATGCTTTCATAATTAAGGTCACTACAGCAGGGCTTAAAATACCCTACTGTCTGACTATTCAGGACAACAATTTTATGGCAGACAACCTCAAATGCTTTCTTCACTTACCCATTGGGCAACCAATTTTTGACTGTATGAGAGAAAGGGTGACCCAGTAGTCGGCTTCAGTGCTGACTGATTGCATTTTATATTCCCTTTGTCACTTACACACCCCCATGGCTCCCTCCACCCCCTGTCCAAACCCATCACCCCTTCTTTTCTTTTATCTCTGAACAAAACACTAGCAGAGTACTGTTTCCATAAGACAAGGCTTGTACCAGATCAAGTCAGCAGCATGCAGGCTTTGTTTGAAACCCCCTCCATTAATGTTCTTGGTCAGCACAGAAATGATACATCTCTCCCATTAGGTATTTCTCCTTCTTAGACAAGCACGACATACATACGTATTGTGCATGCCATCATTTAACTGAAGTATGCGACTAATGACATGTCATTACCATGTTTAAAGGTCTGTTTGGTTTTTTAATAATCTACTTATCCTGAAGACAACTGAAAATCAGGTGGGAATTTCTATTATTCTAACCATGCACAGTTAGCTTTGGTGTTATCAGACATAAATCTTAAAATTGTTTAAAAGGAAAAAATAGTTTTATTGCCATCAGACTTTTTTTTGTTTTTGTTTTTGCTGTCCCCTCTTCTGTGCCACCTCTGTGGCATTGCACCCCACCCGCTCATTCCAACCCCCTGTCCACAGCTGCAGCCTGGCCTGCCACCAGCAATCCACGGGACCAGTCAATGTCAAGCCATCAACTTGGTCAAGAGGCAACCCACCGGAGGAGACACTGCACTGCTATTGAATCTCTTCGGTGATGTTCAGAAGTGCTTGTTCTGATCCAACATACAAAGGACACCACCTAATAAGCCCCCTACATCAACGACAATAATTACTTAGTCGCAAAGCGAGCTCTCCCTTCAACGGGTACCACCATGTCCATCTGACAGAGTCCTCATGATTTTCAAGGTTAAATTTGTGGTTAGTCCTATACCACTACCTTCTACTGGTAACAGTTATGAAGTTGCGCTCTTTGGCAATAGCATTCTAAAATAGATCAATCTGTCCAAATAACAACCAACCAAATAATCCAGCCAAGAACTGAGAAGTTTAACATAAATGTCATATTGATTCAAAAAAAACAAACAAACAAACCAAAAAAAAACCGTATTATTCATGTAACAGTTTTTAATTTGGGTCTTTGTTGAACTATTTTTTAAAAGCCACCAAACTATAGCATTTTGAGAATTAGAACTTTTAAAAATAATGTTACAGATTCAACGTTAGGCATAGAATTCCTGTAATATCACTTGAGCATTTTCCATCACACTTTGCTTCATACTCGACATGATGGTGCACTAAGATGATGGAAATGCCACTTATCTGACAACAAAACCAATGGCTAAATCAGCAAATTCGCTATGGTCTTTCAGTTTTGTTTTCTGCATTTTCTTCCCCCACCCCACCCCCACCCCTCACCCCACCCCTGAATTTGACATTTAAAAAAAAATGAAATGTCTAAAGATCTACATTTCCGTGTAAGCCACTATGAAATGCCTTTAAAATTTTGTTTTTTTGTGTTTTGGCAACATCCATAGCATTAACACTGTGAATGCCAGTGCAATTGAGGCATTCAACGCCAAAAGTGTACCACTTTATCTCTGCTTCATACTTTAATATCAAGTATTGGCTCTCTATGGAAAGAATGAACAGAAAATAATACACAAGTTGCATATTTGAACTGACATGTCATGTACATATTCAGACTATTGTAAGATCCAACATAAATACGTAAATCCAACTCTCTCCTCCTCTCCCCTCCCCCACTCCACCCTTCTCTGTACTCTATACCCTCCTTCATTCTCTCAATAATTTTTTTCAGTCGTCTTCACCCCAGACGTAACAATAATAGTCAAACCCTTGACTGTGGTTACTAACAGAAGAAGATTGAACAGAATGAAAGACAGTCATACTTTCCATGCAATCATGACCCAGTAAAGCCAGTTCTGGCTGTAATTGCAAAAGCTATTGTCCCTATGAACCTGAACCTGATGAAGAAAACCTTGTCAGACCACATTGGACCCAATCAGACCCCTTCAAACCCAAACATAAACTAACAATAATCAACTTGTGTAAAGGGACCAATGTATGCAAAATATTTTGGCAGCACCTACCCCCCCCCCCCCCCCCCCCCCCCCCCCCCCCCCCCCCCCCCCCCCCCCCCCCCCCCCCCAGTTTTCACTTCTCAGTCATAGAGCACCAGTATAAATGGAGGTGTCATTTAAAAGTGAAGAAGAGTTGATAGTGGTTGGCATTAGTGATTGGCCGGGGTGGGAGTGGGTGGTGAAGAATGGGTATGTGTTGTTGCTACAAGGACTGGATTTTTTTTTTTTAACTTAACCTCTTTTGGGGGTTACAATATGTACTCAACAGGGTTTTGGAAAGTGTCTTTTCCCAGCATGATGGAATCTCTTCCATCAACAATTCCAAATTTAATCTGTCACAAGTAGTTCTATCCAACACATGTTCAACAATGTGATATCAGTGTTACCGTCTGCACATACTGACCCATGACATTTTTCAGTGAAAGTAGACGTAACTTCTACCCTGGACACGAAGAAATCTTATTTATAAGGTAATATTCCTACACTAAAACTCATTCATTTTACCGTAGTTCTTACCCACCCCTCTCTACGTACGATCCGGGACTGTAAATTTGAGTTTACTATCAACAGATCCTTCGAAAAGTATAGAACTGTCAGTTGTGACTGTGGTCATTCATCGGAGCATGAGCTGAAAACTTGTGAATGCCTTTCGCACTTCCCGCCATCTTGGCTTCACAGTGAAGCAGCAGAAAAGTTGAAATCGCAATAATGTGTAACAACATTTCAGTTTGTAAAATGTATTTCAGTAACGAGAAAAAATTAAAAAAAATAATCTAGCTGATTTTTTTAGGCAAGATTGTACAAAAAAGGTGGTATAATATTAACCAATCAAGTGTAATTATTTTGACGTCGCTAACGTGCGCGCGGATTTTATCATCTGAACAAAGCAACGTACCGCGGTTTTTAGTTTCAAGAGCCATTTGATCACATATTCCACCCGTTTTGCCAGGTGATTATTTTTCGTGCATATATCTTAGCTTTTTAAGTGTTTTTATGCACTACTAGCAGGATTTCAGGAAAGTTTCCATTCAGCAGCAATTTCAGGGTTTTATCTGTCTTGTGTTTCCACAATTTCAGACGAACGGTTAAACTCGCAGATCGATTGATCCTCGTTTTTCATGTCACCTGAGATTTAGCCGAGATATACTCGATTCTGATATTGCTTGACTTGAGCAGCATAATTTCAAGGCCTGAAAAAATCAGTTAAACATTAATCCATTCAATTGCCAAAACAGAGTTATAAGTGTAGCCTAGGCTGCCTTAAAGAAAACGGCAGAAAATTCACACAAAGTGCGTAACCTTTTTCCATATTTTATGTGCAAAACGGGATATTGAATGAAATAACTTGCCAATGGCTCCGCAAATCTGTGTAATCATCACGTCACTCACGACAGAAAAACAAAATCTGATGCAGTTTTCACTTAGGAAAAAAAAAAGGGGGGGGGGGAGGGGGGTCTCACGCATACAAAGTCGATTTACATTAAATTTTCATATCAAAAAAATCTATTCGGAAAGATTGTAATTACAAGAGAATTAAGTTCAACTCGTCCATCAGGGTTTGTGTAGTTCTTAAAAGTCCAATATGTTCGGGGCCCCCTTTACAAGGCCTTGAAAATTTTTGAAAATCAGGGTTTGCTCGTAGGGCCTTTTTCACTGCCAATGATTTTTAATAAAGTATGTGTAAAATCTTGAGTCTATTAAAAGAAAAAACAGTTGAATTTTAAAACAATTATGAAAGTAAAATAAGTCCAAATTGGAGCTGACTGACATTAGTAACAATCACACAGATGATAAGTTGTCTGCTTCAGATAAAAACCAGAGTTACCAGCCTTCATGGAGCCTGTGCATGTGATAGAATGATCCGCTGTCTTGAAAGTGAGAAGCCAACATGCTGGGAAGTGTTCGTTTAATGTTGTTGGGATGGAAAAACTTTTTCCAGCGAAGAGTACACAGAATGGTTGCAGTATAAACCAAGGTGGAGATAAAAGCGAGGCCCTTTGCCGTGTATACGAACAGGCCCTAGACAGTGAACAATAATGTTTCTTAAAATTATCATTGAAAGTCCATGAATTTTTGTAATGTGTTTGAAAAGGTCTCTAAAAATTCTTGAATTTTTGTGTCAGGAAATCTGTATGAACCATGTCCATGGAAAGAACAAATACTGTTTGTCCGCCAGAGGGTTTTTTGAGTGGAGGAACAGGCAGTTATTTGGAGCTCTTTAGGAGGGACTGGATAATGAGTGGTGCCATGTTTCCGGCTGCTACTGTTTGAAGTTCTAGCATGATGCTTCTGAACTTACAAGCTTTTTTTTTTTAAATCATCCAGAAAGCCCATAACTTCCTCACATTTAAATATTACCAAGGCAGAGATATTGCAACAAAAATTATGATTTTTTTTTTTTTTTTACCATTACATTTTCAAATCCGGGAAGTAACATGGAGGGAAGATCGTGACTTAAAAGGGAATTGATTGCATTTTATCCATCAAAAGAGCATATTTTTGTTTTTCTGCCAGAAAGATCAGCTGCATCACACCACACACAGATGGGCGGGTATTCTGAAACCTGTCTCATGGTACTGGTTAATGGGTGTTGCATAATGATCTTGACAAGTGCTGCTTGTAAGTTTCACAAGCATTCTGTTCCCCAGAAAGTCCAAACCTCATCTCCCTCACATAGGTAGCCGTGCTAAAGGCAGAGACAAGAATGTGATAGATGGTAGACTGTTTTACATCATTCTTTAGTTTCAAAACGTGGACTAGATTTTTTTTTCTTGGGCATCTTGAGGTATGTAGACTTTCTGTTTTTTAAACTGTTGTGGTCTCGGTGATCGGCTGGGTTGTAAATATCACAACAGGGCATCTGATAATGCACAAAAATGCGTACAGTACGCATTAAAAACGGGCGAGGACCCATTGTATGCATGTCAAACGTGTTCCTGGGGACCCATTGACACCCAGGCACCCCCTGATATTTTGGGGAAGAACAGATAAGAACATGGGAAACGACAGCATTGAACATCGTAGCCTCTGACTCTTGTCGTCTGCTACAATGCAAGAGTAGCTTCCCTTGCTGTTCTTTCCCACACACCCAGCTCACTCTCACCAGAAAGAGACCCTACTCTCACCCAGAAAGAGACCCTTTGGCCTGATTCCAAAATGTCTTTGACAGCGTGGTCAAAATCATCAGAAAAACAAAAAAATCTGTAGGGGAGCAGAGGAGTGAGTTAAAGAAGATCATGAACCCACACCATCGAGTACATCTACATGTGATGACAACACTCCCAAAAAGAAAGAAAGTTAGAGCCTACAATTCTGTGTGGGAGAAAGAGTTTTCCTGGCTTGAGTTTGACGAATTGTCTCAGGGAATGAAGTGTTCGCTGTGTGTGAAGACTGGTTTGAAAAATACTTTGTCAGTGGTTGCATGAACTTTCAAAGAAATGCTCTAGTAAGACACGAGTTGACTGCCGACCACAAATCTGCCAGTGCAGCTAATAAAAGGCAAGCTGACATGACCCAGTCTGTCAGAAAGGCCTATGAGAAGACTTCTCATGTGCTGTTTGCTCAGATGGGAGCAGCCCTGATCCTTGCAACAGATGACTTGCCTGATTTTTTAACATGGAGAAGGGGACCCCTTGAAGTAAGCCTGGGACCCCTTGGAAATCTGAAAAAAGGATCGCTGGGACCCCCCCCCCCCCCCCCCCCCCCCCCCCCCCCCCATTTTTTATCTTAACAGAAGCCCTGCACAATAACTTGCTTACTTTTTATTTGAGCACAGCATGAAAATTCAGATTACATGAGCTTAGCAGATCATGCTCCCTGACACCATGATAACACAAGAATGCAGCAGCTAGGGAAGTTGGGGGGGGGGGGGGGGGTATACAAGGCAATACTTTTAGCATTTTTAGTTTGCTTTAGGCACTTGCTGGTACATCAAAAACTGAACTTGCAGTCCATAATTTGTATCTGTTTACAAAGTTCCTCCTGTCTTTAAAATTTTTCTCTTAAGTACAAGGTCACTGTTAGTGAATGTTGCTAGTTTTCCTGACAAGCCATGTTCATCATTCAATACAGGAACTTGTGCATGGCAGCACTTTCCCCCTCTTCAGCCTTACCTGCATATCTGGCTAACCAGTCCTGGTATTATACTCAGGTGTTCTGGTAATTCTTAATTTTATCTGACTTTGAAATTTTCCATTGTAGCAGCTTTTTGCAGATAGCACAGCTCTGTGTGCACAACTCCCGAGTACCACTGTGTTTGACTATGTGCAGCAAGTAATGTACTTATGTATGTACATACGAACAACACTAAACACAGACCAGCCTAGAAGTAGAACTGTGATTACAATGTCCTTTTTTTTTCTTTTTCTTTTTAATCGCAAAACAGCTATGAGATTTTGGTAGAAGGAAGGTGACATGTTTTTGTTTACCTCCTGATTACAAAGTTGCCAATTTATTCATGTATCTCTCTCATTGGAACCTTAAATTACTCTTGGTTGCCCATCTAGATGTCTATACCATTGACTCTTTAAGTTTCTGACGCTGGCTTATTTGCATAGTGCTCGGCACCTTATCCTGCTACTCTCCCCCCTGTCTGCCTGTCCATCCCTGTCTCTGTCTCCTTCTCTCTCTCTCTCTCTCTCTCTCTCTCTCTCTGAGCATGAGAGATAAGATAATGTTGCTTATAGCCCAGCCGACCGCAAAAAGGGCCATATCAGGGCTGTATAGATATATCCATCATCAAAATGGAAGGTTGGTGATTTTCCATCAAGCTTATCTTTAATCCATTAAATCTGGAGAATATATAAATAAATGAATAAAAATATAATCTCTTGCACCTGTCATTCACTGTTGGAGATGGTCTTATAACAACAGGGCATTATGCTTTGCCTAATCTTGCAGGATCTTATCTTGCCTAAGTGCCAAGTTTTCTCTTCATTCAACAATATACTTATGGATAAAAGTGGTACTGTAACTTGTTGATATGTAATGCAGATTTGATTTTGGTGCATTGAGGAGGAGGTAGATGTTTACAGGGAGAGAAAATCCAGGAATTGTTCTGTTATAGCACATTGGCATCTCTGGCTGCCTAGACAAACTACATGCTAAAGTTTAGGCTCAGGGTATTAAAGTAAATGACAGTGAATGAGTGATACAAAGATTTGCATTATTATTAGTTTTTACTGTGTCACCCTCACACGGTCACAATGTCAGTTTTTTTTTTCCCCACCCCATAATTGCTCGGCCTGTTGTCACGCTGCGGGATCATTGACTGACAGTATGGCTGTCAACACACCAAAGTGGTGTGATACTGTACTATTGACCTAAAGGCCATTGACCTGCACAGTCTGTCCAGTCACTTCCAAAGATCCCCCCCTCTCTCTCTCTCTCTCTCCCTCTCTCTCTCTCTCTCTCTGCTGATCTGCTGAGGCTATTGTTGAATATAAAGACATGTTCAAAATTGGCACTTCAGTTTTGGTTTTCGTTTGTTTTGAATAATGATATGAATATTATGTCATCCTGCCAAGTTACAAAGGATAAGCCTAGCACCAACATCCTCTCCTGCCTAGTTACAAAACGTTTTGTTGGGTGGTGGGGAAAGGGTGGCTGGCAAGCTGGAAGAGAAGAGGACATGGGTGAATGACATTGACTGCAGTAACTCTTATGTAATGAAGTTTATTTTGGTGCAGTGCTACACCATTAGGCTTGTTCCTGACATTTTCCTCCTGGAAAATGCTGTTTCAATGCAAGACTACATCATGCTTGCTAAGACTTGTGAAGAGAGAAGTTTAGGTAAGTTTGTGCTGAAGCATATTTTAGTTTGTTGACGAACATGCTGGAGAGAATTTGATTGAGTCGGCCTACAGACTGCCTCTGACATTTCAGTGATGTACTTCTTCAGTGTGTATGTGCTTTTGATTTAAATCCGTTTCACTGTACTTTTTTGTTGATCTAGGTCTGTGTGATGTGCAAAACATCATTCCTTAAATTTGATCATTCGAAATGCTATAGCACATAGGAATTTTGACAGACAGCATGGCAAAATAAGTATGCAACATTGTGTTTCATATTTGACATAGTTGTGTAAGAAATAGGTTTTGAAGCTTTCTTTCCCACATAAACTCATGTTATAATGTTCTCTGGTCTGACGAAATATAGGTCTTCACACTTCCATTTGGCATCATAAACCAATGAGCAGAACTGCTTGTAGACAGACTGGTCATGTCGTCAACCATGCTTTGCTTGACAATCAAATACACAAGAACTAGAAAGGCCTGTTTAAAAATGTTTGGGATTGATAATTAGAGCCATAGCTGCTTTAGTGTAGGGTCCATGTTGAAGATTAAAAGAAATGGGCATGAAACATTAAAGCAAGCTGGTCTCAGTAATAATTTTTTACTGTTGTGCCCCTCAAGCAGTTGGAGGTGCTGTGCAATAGCTCAAACATGGGACAGTCGTAGGTACTTTGTTGCAAGATGTAACTTGAAATGGATTTGAAATATTCATGGATATGAATTGTATGGGCCTCTCTGCAACAGGTATTTCACTAGGAAATAGTGTGGTGTGTTACAGTCATAGTCCCCATTCATGATAAATCTCTGGACAAAATGCATGAAATTCAGATTTTGACTCTAATTTTGTAAATAAAAAAAAAGAAATGGAGTCGGGTCACTGAAGTGTTATATATGATTTTTATATCACACCACTTTAGTTGTTTGTGTGTCCCTTTCACAGTTAGTGAATGGTTATGGTGCATGATTCCCTGGTTTTGTTATTAAGCCAGCAGGACCCTGTTAGATTTTTAAAGAATCCACAGGGGAGCAAATTTCAGGGTCTCACTGACTATGTAATGTGTAAATGGGAAGGGGTCTTTTACCAGTTATGTCATGTCTGGTTTTACTTGTTTGCTATGACTCACAAGTCAAGGTTACATGAAAGTATTTAATTATTTTGGATGGGGGGGCTTATTGGAGTATGAATGCTCATCAGTTCGTGAGATATGTCTTAATGTGGTTTGTTTTAAAGTATGTTTGTATGGTATGTGTCCAGTTTAGTAATGCAAGTGAGTGAGTTGAAGAAAAATAGCATTAGTCTGTGACTGTAAGCTGTGGGTATGTTAACTTGTTGGAACTTGACACAGAAGTGTTTCCCCAACAATCATCATCTCAAGTACTCCCGAATATAAATAATTTAGATTGCCTTACCAGTCGGTGACATAAGCATCTGCTGACTATGGAGCAGGTACTCCATAAGACAGCTACTGCAAACTGGCTGCATGAGTGAAGAGTAAAGTGAAAGGTCAGTAGAGAGGTACAATGTCTGAGATGTTTCTACTACAGTGAACAATGCTGCCCATTATTCACAGCAAGGCTGTTTAAAAAAACAAAAAGTATCTTAAGATGGGGGTGGGCAGGAGGGAGGGATTGAGGGGCCTCTCTCTCTCTCTCTCTCTCTCTCTCTCTCTCTCTCTCTCTCTCTCTCCTGTCCTTCTCTCATCCATCGTTCACTCCTTCCTTCTCTCTCATCGTCTCTCTCTTGTATCTCTCCGGGGCTCAAGAAACTTGCCCATCCTATTGTCTGGGACAGCTAAACTGGCTGACAAGTGGAAAGGCTCTCTTGTCTGGTTATTCTGAACCACGAACAATATTATATATTCTTTATGCCTTCTGCCATATTTCTCGCTCTCAAGCCTTCATCAGCTCATGATAGTTCACCACACATGTGCAGGGCATGCCATCATTGAATTGTTTGCTTAGGTGCCATTGCATTACTGATGGTTACATAATGAACCGTCTATATTCAAGGTGGGCAAGTACAGATTAGGGGGGACAGACATATTTCTTTAAATCTGCTCATCCCCAGGACCACTAAAACTGGGAATATCATGGGGGGGGGGGGGGGGGGGGGGGGGGGCTGCATAATGCCTGTTGCCACTGAGTTAGGCATATGATTTAGGATGAGGAGAAAAAATCTCAAGAAGTTTTTTGGTTACTAGTGTTTTAGTATAGTAGGTTTATATTAAGGGATTTTTCCTTCTTGGCCAGTTGTTAATCTTAGTTTAAAACTGTGTCTAGGACAGTGATTTCCCTCACAGGCTGAGTTGATCTGTTTAGTTGAACAGTGAGATCTTCATCCCTTATTTGAAAACAACAAATTATAGAGAGTAAAAGATCTTGGGGGTATTGATTTTGACTTTTATAGCTAATGCATAGGTCAGTTAGATTTGTTCTGCTAGGTACCAAACTTGATCAGAATTGGATGTGTGATCCCTTTACCCAGAAGTCTGTGTGTTCCTCCCTTCCCCTCCACCCCTGGCCTATATTGCCAGTTGCTAATCGTAGTTGCAGTGTCTTGGCCAATTATTTCCTGTCAGGCTGAGATTTTTTTTTTCAATTATGCAATGGTGTCTTCATCTTTTATTTTGAGAAATAAACGATCTTGGCGACATCAGTTTTGATTTTTTTTTTTTTTTTTTTTTTTGGCTATGAATTGTTGTTAATGCATCTCAGATCCGTTCCAGGCTTCAGATTTTATCAGCGGTCGGCTGGGCTATAAGCAACATTATCTTATCTATCTCTTCAGATTTTATCAGAGCTTATGTTGTATGTGTTTGGGGATGTCTCTTCCCTCCCCTTCCCCAAAAGCAGAAAGCCATGAATGGTCAAGATAGTTCGTAACAAGCGCTTTAGAAGTTCTGTGGAGGGCACAAATTACCAATACTAGCCACAGTCTGACAGACAGACCTGTGCTGGCTGTGAACCCTCCCAGTTCGTTGGCACGGCACTGCAGTAAGGGTATTGATCTGCTCTTTCAGCCTGGGCACATGACTCATTAGCATCCCTCTCACACTGCAGTCTCCCCCTTCACTGCTGCACTCTCTCCCTGTTGCATGGTCTGCAGAATCTGATCAATAAATAATCTTTTACAAACCAGAAATAGTTTCAGTAATTTTTAGGGCTTTTCTTTTTTATTTGTGTTGGCAGCAAAAATACCCCAAAAGGAGCACACATTAAATTTTGGTGTTTGGTCATTTTTAGTGGAGCTGAGCTCAGCCATGGGATTGTAGCTGACATTATCATAATGATGGTCTGGCTGTGAGTCAGTTCTGACTTGGCCTGTGCTTGGAAAAGACTGGTCCCCTCGGGTCGGCCCACACTTCTTGTCTCTTGCCCATGCCAGACACAACTCCTCTGCTGCTCTGACTCTAAATGAAAAGGTAGGTGCTGGTGCAAATGGTCATGGTGCTGAAGTAGACAGTCTGTTTTTCAAGACGAATGGCATGTAGCAGAGGTAGGTCTGAAATTAAGAAGCTGAGAGAAAAAAAAATGATGCTCTTCATAATTTAGTCCAGACAGGTCGTGCAAGACAGGCTTGCTTGCCGGCATAAAAAGACATGCATAAATGCATGTGATCGGGCTTTTTCTCTTCTGGTGAGGCTTGCAGCATATGTTAATTATGTGCTTAGAATGTTCTAGGAAATGGTTTAAAACAGAGAACAATATGTGGTTCATCTGTCATTTCAGGGAACTGGGTCTGAACTTTTATTAGCTGGTGAAACTTGGATCAGGAGACAGAATGTCTACAGGTAAGACTTTTTTTTCTTGTAACAATGTTTGCAGTTAACCTTGTAATGTGTTAGTACTATTTAACTATTACTCTGTAATCAAATCATTTGTATTTTTCATTTTAAAATGAGTCGGTGTGAGTGTATGCATAGCATACAACAGAAATTTAGTATTGGTACTAGCAGGAACTCTCTCTCTCTCTCTCTCTCTCTCTCTCTCCTCTCTCTCTCTCTCTCTCTCTCTCTCTCTCATCTGTGCCTGGACTAGAATTTATTTTGAACAACAAATTGAAAGAAATGAGTAGGCGTTATTTTACAAACGAAATGAATGATTTGTGTGTGGTATCACAGAGACAGTCAGTTTTTATGTTTTAAGCAGATAGGAATTACTTTCCAATGTTATTGCGCATTTTTTCACTGGATATCATTTCGGGTTCAGTGCTTAATTTCAGTATCGACTTATCAGACTGTTGTTTCGTAGTTTGTTTGTTTTAAAGAAAGAAAGAATGAAATTTACTAGATGAGTATTTCTCACATTAGTTATATATTATTTACAAGAAAATGTGTTGGCTATACACATCAATGGATACATGTGTGTTTAGGTATTAAGTGTTTGATAGCTTTTTATTTATTGTCTGATTCTCTGCCTATCATGTCAGTCATTTCATCAATATCTATTTCTTATAGTCAGTATAATTTTGTACTTACAACATGCATATGAATTCATATATACATTTTTATTTTGAGACAGGAGGTTTAATCAAACTTAGGTGTATGTGGGGTATGTCTGGACTTGAGCCATTTGATGTCTGAAGAAAATGCTTTGCCTGAAGGACTCGCGCCTGAAATATTTGATTTGATGTGCTTATGTAATTGTGTGATTGGTTTTGTATCAAAACCCTTTAGCTGAAACTCGGAAGATTATACTGTAGTGAATGTTCGGGATCCCACGAACAGCCATGAGCAAAGCATGGCAAGCTTCCCCAGAAATGCTGTTGTGTCAGCAAAGTAATGAGTGCCAGACCAGCCAGACAGCGACCTGCAGAGGGTGCCAGCTCGGTATTGATCTGTCAGTGTGGCCAGGCTGGGTAGAGCTGAGCAGAAGCTCTGGCTGCTGGCTCTGTTATCTGGACAGTGTCTCCCCCATGGTTGACAAGCTGTATCATGTATGACTCATGGATGGCTAGCAGTTATGGGTATAAAAAAAAAAAAAAAAAAAGAAAGAAAGAAAGAAAAAACTCTGTTCTCAGACAGGGTGGGTAGGCTGTATTGACCGGGTTAATGTCTGAATGCTAATTTTATTGATTAAAACAATGGTCATCTGTCACTGTGTGTCAAAAATTAAGAAAATCCATAATTTGCTTGTTTGTTTTACAAGCAGTAAAGTATTGTACTGGGTGATTGTTGAATGTTTTATACTTTTAATTAATTTGTTTCACACCTCATTTTCCTTCAAATGCTGTAATTTGTTTTTTTGTAAATACTGTATGGATCTCTCTCTCTCTCTCTCTCTCTCTCTCTCTCTCTCTCTCTCCTCTCTCTCTCTCTCTCTCTCTTACCTGCTTTTATTCTAGATAGAGCACTATATTTTACGATTTAAATCAATCATTGATTTACTGTTGATCAAAATCTCTTTGTGTATTCTGAGGATAACTGTTGACAATATTCCACCTTTCTGTCAATGCTGCTGGGATAGTGTGCAATTGGTTCACATTGTTGTGCATGCGAGAAAACAAATCACAAAAGCCTCGCAAAGTTCATCCAAACCAGGGTCGCTATGACGCTATGGTGGTTGGAAAGGCAAAGGTAAATGTTATCAGTTGGATCAATGAATGTCATTCTGACCTTATTTTAGTTAAGTTTTTTCCTTTCGTTATTTGTTTCCTTTTCCCTTGTATGTGGTATCAGTTCATGACATTGTCCATTTAGATTGTCCTTGTGAATTCTGTTTAGGCGACAAAGTGTGATTATTGGTTTTCCAATCTTTTTTTTTTTTTTCCCAGCTTAGAACAAGCTCCAGTTATTATGAAGAGTGAAAGACTTAAAGCACAAACCAGAACTTGGGTTTTGGCAAAGCTGACACCTCGCCAGCATTTTTCTGGAATTTCCTATTTTAAGAAATTATTGCTTATCCCAATTTTTGTATGACTATCTAGAATTTCAAAGTTTTTGCTTTTAAAAGATGTGGGCTTGATGTTTATATTCTGAATGGGGCTGATAAAGTATGGCAGAATAAAGCCTAGATGATGTTTTGTGAATTTGGGTTATCATATTTTGTGGAATTGCATTTATTTTTAATGCCACGTTCTTCAGCTGAAACAGCTTTCAGTCAAAAGCCAAATTGCCTCCTCTTCAGCTGCCCCCACCCTTTCAACCCTGGGTTCCTGTGTGATTTGCCTCCATAGGGACGATAACCTTATAATCACACTTTTCCCCTCCATTAGATCATTCACTCAACCTGATCATTAATTTTAGATCCTTTTTTTTTTTTTTTTTTGTCTGTTCAGTTTGTGTATCCCCTGCAGAAATCATATTCATAATACTGGTATGGATTTTATTCAGGAACTGCTTTTTTTTTTCCTTCTTCCTTTTTTTCTTCTTTTTTTGGTCTGTTCGAATGAGTGAAGTCTTTTCTTTTTGAATGTGAATGGATTATATACACATATATGCAAATACCCTTTTTTTTTCTTTTTTTTTTTTTTTTGGCCTTTGCCTCATGATACTGTAATAACATCATGTACAATTTTGTCTGCGATGAGCATGGTGCAGAATGCTTTCAGGATGCAATGATACTAGAATAGATTACTTTATGTTCAGTCCTTGTGTTTTGATGGTGAATGATTGCTTTAGATTCTGCTGCTGTTGCTCTGGCTCCAGCCCACCTCTCTCTCTCTCTCTTCTCTCTCCCCAACATCTCTCTCTCTCTCTCATCTCTCTCTCTCGTCTCTCTCTCTCTCACACACACACACACACACACACACACCACTTTCCTTTCAGTGTTTTATCTGTGCACTGTGATTAAAGTATGTTTGCTTATTCACTGTGATTGTAACATCCTGACTGTTTAGTGTTCAGTTGCTTTTTTTTTGTCCTTTTAATTGACATGTTTTCTTTTCTCACCAGTCAGTGAGCAGCACATATATACCATTACAAATCCTTGCAGGCTATTATTCTGTCTCTCTCTCTGAGGTCTCTCTCTCCCTCCTCTGAGTCTCTCTCTCTCTCTCTCTCTCCTCTCCCTCTCCTCTCTCTCTCTCTCTCTCTCTCTCCTCTCTCCAAGTGGTGAAATTTTAGTAACATGATTTTCAGTGATGATAATGTCAGCAACAACAAAAGAGAGTTAGTCACTATTAGTGATCTGTAATGTTATCCTGTTCAGTTGTAGCAGTTTTCATCTTTCAAAGAATGTATGTTTTGAACTATGATATATTACACAAAAGGAAACGTGATATGCTTACATACCACAGGTCATGAAAGTTGTGTGATGTGATAAAAAGTAAGGTTTGCCATGATACTTTCTGTTATGATTTTTTACATGTGATTGTTGTAACAGTAAGTTTGTCCACTCTAATCTTCAGTGAATATTTCGAAATATAAAAACAAGTATCTTACATACAATCAGGTTGCCAGCGCACCCACAGTATTCGATTCTGCATGAAAATTTTTGAAGGCATGTCCCATATTACACTCTTGGGCCAGGCATTTTGTGGCAGTATGGAGATGGGATTGGTTCTTTCTGTCTCAATCAAGTGGAACAGCAAAAAAAAAATCAAATCGTGCCTGTTTCATACCATCAAACTTTCTGTCAGCTTTCCATCGATTTAGAATCTAAACAAATGACACTTGTCTCAAGAAAAGACGTGAGGATTGCTTTACTGCAAATGTCAGCTCCCCCCATGCTGGCTCTCATTGTAACAGACCATGAGCAATAGGACCATGACAACCAAGGGCAAAGCAGAGACTGGCAGAGTTGCAAACTGGTCAAGAGAGCTTGTAAACAAGATCTTTATAAAGCAAATCAAACATAACACTTTAATATTACAAAAAGTGAATCTCTTCTTCACTTTTACAAGTAGTGCTTATACATCCACTCTTTTCCTCCTCTCTCCTCCCTCGCCTCCTCTCTCTCTCTCACACAACGACACACACACACACCACACCCCCAACAACACCCACACACCACAAATACACAAATCACAATATACACACTTTTTTTAGACGTATATGGACAGAAATTCATTCAGCGACCCATACAATGATACAGTGACAAGTCGTAGCGCTCAACCCCCCCCCCCCCCCCCCCCCGACTCCCCACACCCACACACACACACACACACACACACACACACAC
>JADBJO010004023.1:195000-216238 GCA_016801955.1 Conus betulinus | reverse complement strand
GCTCCACCTCTCTCTCGTCTCTCTCTCTCGCTTCCCACACACACACCACACACAAAAAACCCACCCACACACACAACACACGTTTCCATCACGCGCGCGCGCGCCTCAGAAAGACCGAGGCAGAGCCAGAAAAACGAGACAGCAAAGATTGAACAGGGACATAGCCAGAGAGTGATTTAGTGAGATTAATTGTGATTTGATTTGGCTGCTGATTGATAAATTTTGATACCTTCTTGCCACGCACGCTTCATTTCCATTCCTATCATTCCCTAGTGGCGCCAAATATATAGAACACTGGCAACTGCAATTATTATACGGACAACTATTACTCGTCTTGTAAAAGTGATGACGTGTTTTTGAGGATGCAAGTAGGTTTGGGAAAAAAATAAGTAGAGAACTAGGAGGAATATCGGCGAGAAGAGAGTGGTTGAATTGGTGGTAGGTGTCCTTGTTTCGAGGTACAGCGACGAGGGATTAGCTGTGATGCTCGTCTTATTGAGATAATGTCTTTTCTTGTGTGGACAGCACTACTACCATGCCATATTTTGTGATTGATATATTGACATTGTATTTGGAAGGAAGAGAGAGAGAGGAGAGAGAGCGGAGCGAAAGGATAGAGAGTAGAGATCAGTGTTGGTGGCGTGTGTGTCAGTAATGGCTTTCATGCTTGCGAAAAGATGGCACAAGAATAATCCGCATCAAAACATTTTGCACCCTCTGATAGTAGTTAACTACACCTGGTGACAGAGGATTTTTCTATTTTAACATCATGCTTTGATTGACTGCGTGGAGGTTAACAGCAGATTTCACTTTTTATTAGTCGGTGATATAGCTAGTTGACCAGGCAGATTAGAAGATTAAAAAGAGGAAATGCGAGAGCGGAGAGGAGAGAGAGCAGAGCGCTTTCCGATCGGAGAGAGAGAGGGAGAAGGAGAGAGAGAGACGAGGAGATGAGATGAGTGATATGTTATAGCAGTCCTCAAAACTAAATTATATTCGTCGACAGACAAGCACAAAGCACGAACAACCGATTATCGAGTTCACACACAAGTAAATCAGAACTCCAGGTGCAATAGAGAGGGCCGATCAGAGTGACAGTGGGCAGAGACTGTAACCGCCCTGTTGCCTTCACTCGAAGAGCAAGCAGAAAGATAATGAAGGCATGGAACGGGCGGACGATAACGGGAATTGCCGACAGTCACACTACACACCGCCGACCGCGTGTCTTGAAAGTACCTCGAAGAGGTGACCAGAACAAGCTTGAAAGTTGAAGTCATTGAGATGGATTGATGCAATAGAAAAAACGTGAGTTGGCAGACCAGCTAAGAAAAATGAAACGCATGACAATACAAAGGCAGCACGTTTCAGCTTGAGGGTACACCACAGGCAGAACGTTAACTAGTTTTATCACTAAAGACCCGCCTGTTCAGACCAGGACTCTTTCAGAACAGACAGCAAAATAAACAAACAACAAAAGCAGTTGTTTCCAACCAAGCGACTTAAGCCCATTGATTAATAACATAAGCTGCTACCTTATCGACCCCCTAAAGGTGAAGAGTTAGAAGTTTGCTGCACCTATGATTGACCCCTAAAGGTAACGAGATTAAGACCAGGCTGAGAATCAATCGCATGAGACGAACAAAAGAAACAGAAGAAAGCTGAATGACCGCAATCTGAATTCAAACAAGGGAATAAACATTCAGTTACTGAATGTCCGCGAACAAAAGGAACAAACACCCACATACGTTTTCAATCTTGGGACTCATACGAGCAAGATGAAAAAAGTGGACCAACAACAATCCGAAAGAGTTAGAGTGACTGCAGGCGCAATTTCAAGCAAGAGGAAAAACGTTCCCGCACCGACAAATTAATGACGGAACGCGTTTCAGCTATTGACTCCATTGATTTGACGAGAGAAGCAAAAAAGACACAGCAATAAAGAACAGTAGAGATAAAGTACTTTTGGGCAGGAGTACAAGCATGAATCAACTTTGAGCCACTAGCAATGCAAACAAATGAAACCAAACATGATAGGACAGAGAAGCAGTTCGTTTTCGACCCGAGGTCACTTGCTGATCAGATAAACACAAGAAACACACAAAAGGAACAGTGATATAGCTGGGCCTGGAAAATACTGCCTTCGTATTGGAGGATAAGTGGGAAGCGTGATGGGTCAAAATTTGAGGAAAGAGTGGAAACACACACACCCACACACACACACACACACACACACACACCACACACACACCACACACACGCGTCGTGCGCTGTGCGCGAGCGCATGCAGTGTCTTGCGAAGTTCACAGATAAGGAGGATGACCGCACAATGAGCCGGTCATACGGTTGGGGAAAAGAATCAAACCAATAATCCAGTAGGGGGTTTTTGAATGGAAAGGGGAACCAAACTGACGTTTCATTCACGCTGTTCTGGTAACCAGTGTAGAGAGCGGGAATTTCGGGAAATTTTTGCTCTGACTGGACTACACAACTGGCAAGGGCCACATAACTAATCCTGGATCTTCTGAAAGTTGTTTGATGACATTTGCTGGCCTCTCTGCTACAGTGGATGGCAATGGTCTGCTTGTGAGAGAATAAAAGGGACACTAATTGTCACTTAGGGAGATTACTCTTCGCCTGACAATGCATTTCATAATCGGGAGGATGAGCATAGAACAGACGCCCAGCCTGTGTCCAAATATTGACAAACCCTTAGGGACTTGTCGCGCAGAGAGAAAGCAACGTCAATATTCTCTCTCTCTCTCTCGCTCTCTGTCCCTCTCTCTCTCTTCTCTCTCTCTCTCTCCCTCTCTCTGTCTCTCTCTCTCTCTTAAGAAGTCATTCTTTTCCTTGTTTCTTATTTAAGTAATACTTTGTCATAGCACTGGGGCCGTTCGTTCAATTAGTATCTTCTTTCATTCGTTGCCATTCAGTGTTTGTTCGTCCTTGGGTTTGTTTTGGTCCAGCTTGGTGCGTGTATGTGTGTGGTGTGCGCGCGTCGCCGCGCGTGTGTGTGTGTGTGTGTGAGTGAGTGTGTACGTGTGAGTGTGTGTTTGTTTGTGCGTGTGATGTGTGTGTGGTGTGTGTGTGTGTGTGTGCGTGTGAGTGTGGCGTGTGAGTGTGTATGTTTGGCGTGTGTGGTGTTTGTGTGTGTGTGTGTGTTGTGTTGTTGTGTGTGTGTTCGTTACATTCAATTATTTTGTTGTTCCCTGTCCATACCTTCAATTCGTCGATTGATTCATTTATTCATTCATTGCTAAACTCCACCATTGCAGCCTTTCTTTTGTAAGATCCGCACTTTGAGAAATTGAAAATCAATCGGCTTGGATCATGCCGGGAAGAATTTGCAAACTACAATTTCACAGCGCGACGAGCGAGAGAGAGAGAGAGAGAGAGAGATGAAGAGAGAGGAGAGAGAGAGAGATTATTCTAAAAATGCGCATATAGGAGACGAGGCCGGATGCTGTTGGTGGTAATTTTGACAGTTATTTTGTGGCAATTCTGTTCAAAGGATGTTTCGGAATCCTCTTTAATGTTTCAGACATCAGTCCTATTACGCACATTCCATGTCACAGGGACACTAAAGAGGTACTTTTAGGATTCGAGCAGCAAGGAAAGGTGTGTGCTTGGGGGAGGGAGAGGTATAGAGAGAGAGAGAGAGAGAGAGAGAGAGAGAGAGAGTGAGAGAAATACCCAGAACTGAGAACAGAGATAGAAGAGCATTGTTAAGTGTCTGCATGTGTGCAAGTCTTTTTTTTTATCTGTGTCAGCCTACCATCCATTACTGGATTTCTCAACATCAATATTAA
Organism: Conus betulinus; assembly: GCA_016801955.1. Classification (NCBI taxonomy): domain Eukaryota; kingdom Metazoa; phylum Mollusca; class Gastropoda; order Neogastropoda; family Conidae; genus Conus; species Conus betulinus. Next base: position 212,432 of record JADBJO010004023.1, on the reverse strand, counting down.
TAAAGAGAAAAGTGTTGGTACTGATAACTGACAACTATGAAAATGAAAACAAAACTTTGTATGATTCATGCCTACTACTAAAACTGCAAAAGATATTGGATATAATTCCAGAGTTGCTAGTGTATAAGAAAGGTTGATGTGACAAATTGTACCAAAATGTACATAAAAAAACATTACATTAAAATGTGTGTGATAATGTATTGCTGATACATGCTGTTCATCGTCTAGTGCCATCATTTATGACCCAATGTTAATAAAAACGACCGAGTTGAATGGAACAAGGTACGATAGAAAGAAACAGAACGCACACATAGGAGAATTTGTTGCACTATTCCACTCAATTTTTCCTGTTTGCACAAAGTTCTAGCTCTGCCCCATACAGCCCCCACAGACCACAGGGAAAATTTTAGGGCTGTCATCATGGCAGGATAACGTCCCATCCTGTAAACAAAGTAACAAACAGTGCAGTAATTACACATACACACCCAGTCTGTAACATGGTGATGAAAATTTTGGAACTCATTAACCTAGTAAAACTAGCTCCAGCCCTTCCGTTTAGTTTTTCTTTCCCAAACAGCAAATATATATATATATATATATATATATATATATATATATATATATTATATTATATATATATATATATGTGGTGTGTGTGTGTGGTGTGTGTGTGTGTGTGTGTGTACATATACATATAACAAAAATATTTTTAATGAATGTAAAAGCAACCAAACAACATAAAACCCACACGGGTTTAAACGACGACAATGCGGAATTAACAGTTGATGTCTTCTCTGGACAGTGTATAATAATGGCGGCCGATTACAAGATGAAAGCTGGCATGGTATAGAAGTGTAGCCCCCCCCCCCCCCCCCCCCCCCCCCCAAATAAGTGTTGAAATGTCTTCAAGAATAAAAACAAAAAAAGTAAAAAAAAAAAAAAAAAAAAAAGCAAAAAACAGTGTGGACAGTTAAAAAAAAAAAAAAAGACAACCATTAAATGAAAGTAAAAGAGACAACCATGCAAAAGAGAAAGTTACCAGCACAGAACGTAGAGAAAAGCCGGAGTTACCTGTTTTTGCACATAGACGTAGAGAAGCGGAGATGCACACGATTTTCACTGAGAGGATGTTACTTGCGTGCACACGTGGCTGTTCAGAACAGAGGATGTTACTTGTGGTGCTCAGCGTGCGGCTGTTCAGAACATCAGAAACTACGATCCCACGCGGGTCCCATTACAGGGGCTCTTACCGCTTCCCGCCCCTACTTTGTTTGTTCCCGGTTGTTGGACTATTGGGGGTCCTCTCTTCGGGGGGCATGATTCGTACTGAGGTCCATTGCCTCCGTATTATGTCTTTGTTCTAGTGAGCAGAGCCCTGAACCACGGCTTCGAAGGATTCGTCGGTCGCGATTCCATTATCTCTGTGCACAAAAAGAAATGCCCTCTCTCTGTAAAGTCTTCCCTGTCTCGTCTCTCGTCCTCTGTCTGTCTCCTCTGTCCTGTCCCTGTCTGTCTCTCGTCTGTCTCTCTCTGTCTGTCTCTCATCTCTCCTCTCCTCTCTCTCTCATCTCTCTCTCTCCTCTCCTCTCTATCTCCATCTCTCTCTCCCTCTCTCCCTCTCTCTCCCCACTCTCTCTCTCCATCTCTCTCTCTCCTCTCCCTCGTCCCTGCTCTCTCTACCCTCTCCTCCTTCCCTCTCGCTCTCTCTCTTCTCTCTCTCTCCTGTCTGTTTCTCGTCTCCTCATCTCTGTTCAATCTCTCTCGCCTATGTTCTCCAATCCCTCCTTCCCCTCTCTTGTCTCTGTGTGTGCTGTGTTTTGAATCTGTCGGTAGTTTCTCTGTCTGTCACGTGTTCCGTCTGTTCATGTTTTCTGCGCATATGCATTTGGTGGTGCGGTCTGGTGTGGTGTGTGTGTGGTGTGTGTGGTGTGTGTGTGTGTGTGTGTGGTGTGTGTGCGTGCGTGTTGTGGCGTGGCGTGTGGCGTGCGTGCGTGCGTGTGTGTGTGTGTGTGTGTGTGTGTGTGTGTGTGGTGTGTGTGTGTGACATGTAACGTATTATATCTGTCAGCATAAACATTTGATACGACGATAATCATCATTATGATTGGTGTTGCTGGGTGGGGGTTGTGGTAGTTGGTGTTTTCTTTGTTTTGAAAGGATTTTTCTTTTTCTTTTTTTGTGGTAATAATGAGAGGCATGTGCATTTCTAATTTATCTTCTCAGTTTGGAAGTTGGGCAAAAGATGGCATTGACTATTGACCGTGGAGACAGACAACATTCCCAATGATTTCAGTTGTTACTGCGCGCAACTAATTTCAGCAATGCAGTTGTGAAGGGAAGAGGAGAGGGTGGTCTTAAACTTTCTCAGAATCAGGTTATAAGTTATTTCATATGCATGTTAAAAGCCTTTGAGATTGTTCTGTACTAACCAGAGCGGCAAGTAATTATAACCTGCTGTACTCGAAATGGACTGAACATACATGGTAAATGAGCACCAAATTTCTGGAAAATTATCTCTGGTCTCAACCAAATAAAGAAAACAAAAAAGCAAAAGAAAAAAAAAAAAAAAAAACTAGAACTCACCCCCGATTCAGGAATGAGCCCACTCAAGTAACTCGCTCAAAAAAAAAGCACAACCAACGTGCGACCACATTTTGCATGAACACGAAGTCTTGTCAAAATTGTGATCATCATGAAGGAGGGACGTATGTATTTTTCTTTCTTTTTTATAGATGCCAGCAGCAAATTTTCCAACATCCAAGTTGATCGGAAAAGGCTGCTCAACAACATGTACAGCTCATTGACGTTGGTATCGTCGTAAGGAAACTAGCATTTTCACTATGGCGTGTCTGACTCCACAAGAATAAAATGGGTTTTCCCCAACATTGCTTTTGAAACAAATCGTACAGAAGCGTCTTCATGGTGACATGTTTATGGGAGCTTTGGGCGACAGACACTTCGTAACAAAATGAGACGAAAGCACCTTTTCGTAGGGGAAAGAGTAGGAGAGAAAGAGAGACAGACAGACACACAGTGACAGAGACATGGAGAGAGAGAGAGAGAGAGAGAGAGAAGAGAGAGAGAGAGAGAGACAGACAGACAGACAGACAGACAGACAGACACAGACACAGAGACAGAAGGAGAAACACAGAGACAGGGAGAGAGATATTTGAGAGGCGGCAAACAGACAGACAGACAGATTCAGAGAAAGAGTAAGAGGGGGCAGGAAAGGAGGAAGAGAGAGAGGAGGAGGAATGAAGGGGGATGTGAAGGATTGTAAGTGCAAAAAACTAAAGAGAATCCTATTAAAAGTTGTGTGTGTGTGTGTGTGTGTGTGTGTGTGTTGTGTGTGTGTGTGTGTGTGTGTGTGGTGTGTGTGTTACAAATCCATCAGTATGTGTAACTCCATCTGTTGGCTCATGGTTTCCCAAATGTAGGTGCGTTGCGTAAATGCAAAGAATACAACGCAGAGTGGGTTTCTTTTTTTCGTCACTTTAATTACATTATGACTGGCAATAATATCTTAGGGAAGCGGGACAGATAGAAAGAAAATAAATGGGAGAGAGGGGGGGGGGGGGCAGAGAGAGGAGAAAGAAAGAGGGGAGAGAGAGAGAGAGAAGAAAAAAGAGAGGGGGGGTGAGAGAAAAAAGAGAGAGAGGAGGGGGGAAAAGAGAGAGGGAGAGAGACAGAGAGAGAGAGAGAAACATTGACCTATTTGGAATCTTCAAAAGTCCTGTCAGTTGATTGCTGACAAACTTACACAGACAGGAACGTCCGGGGTCACAAAGTGAAGTCCGGAACCTTCCTCGTTGCAGTGAGCGAGGGCGAGTAGGGTGACAGTGTCAGAGGACATGAGGACCCCCGCTGCCTTCGCGGGAGAGAGCAACCAGACGGATAATGATGCGCGTGAAATGACGGATAATACAAGGAAGCGGGGGAAAAAATTGCCGACAGTTATACTATATCAGCCAACCAGCGCTCATGTAGTCTTGAAAACGTAAGCTGAGAGAGAGAGGAGAGGAAGAGAAAAGAGAGAGAGAGGAAGAGATGAGAGAGAAAGAGAAAGACAGCAGAGAGAGAGAGAGAGGGTGAGAGAGAAGGAGAGGGAGAGAGAACAAACGGTATATTGCACTGAGCTCAGAGTTGAGTAACCGCCAGATGGAGATGAGTGAAGATAAAAAAGCTTCGCCACTACACTACCCAAGAAGAGGAACGATTGCTGGGCAATACAGAAGAAACACACACACAGAGGTATATATATATATATATATATATATATATATATATATATATATATATATATATATATATACAGTAAACTAATAAATTCCAAGGATAAGTACCTGAGCACCATTCCAGCAACTTACAGAGCAGCTAGGTGTTGCAATGATTGCAAGAAATATTGAATTATAAACAAAGCTTGCTCTTATGTCTTAGATTGTAGAAATAGGGGGGTGATATGCATTCATATCTGCAGTGGAGATGATTCTGCCTAACTGACAGTATGTGCTTGAGTGGGTGAATGGGAATAATAAATGCTTCTCAAAATGAACCTTCCAGCAAGCTTAGTCTCCAAAGCAGGAGACAATCTCCAATGGGGAGAAAGCTCACTAACATATAACTCCTGGTCAGATACCGGTATTTCGAAACCTGATTGTTTTCTCCTCAGGACCGCGGAAAGTGGTAATTTGACTCCTCTGCTTTTCAGTTTTTAAGAAGAATGCTATACCAAAAAAGGCTGGTGTGCAATACCGTAGTATGGGTTTTGTTAACTTTTCAAAAAACCAACCAAAGGTGCCACATAAAGAATAAGAGCAAGCTTTGTTTATAATCAATATATATATATATATATATATATATATAACCTATTATTATATTATATTATATTATATATAATATATATATATATATATATATATTATATATATATATATATATATAACCTATTATCAAACAACAAACACGTACTTCTTCATATGCCTAAATCATTGACATCCCTGAACGAAGAATAAAACTAATATACGTGTCGAGAAGGCAGTCCCATTTGAAGATCGAAAGCTACAACAGAAATTGAGTGACTGCATTGGGAAGCTCAAACAAGAACATGAAACATGAGCGACTAGGCGCACAATACATGAATGAACCAAACCAGCAACTAGATAGAAGTAAAAACCTAATCCTTCAGTCGGCACTGTAAAGATCCTTTTAGTGAAAAAGAACGAGGATATTTAAAATAAATCTTATGTTTTGAGACTTTGTTTTTTAAACCGATGACATCAAATAAAAAAAATAACAAACACTGACTTATGAACATTAATATGCAAGTGCATAATTGTATACAATGTAACAAATGTGTGTGTGTGTGTGTGTGTGTGTGGTGTGTGTGTGTGTGTGTGTGTGTGTGTGTCTGTGTGTGTGTCTGTCTGTCTGTCTGTCTGTTGTGTGCCCCGATGCATACACACAAATACACTTTAGTGCACCAACCTGAATTGACCCACATCAATAATTTACATACATTCATGATAACCGCATACCACCCCTTCTAATCTTAGATCCCCACCCCCCACTCCCTCAAATCATCTCTCTCTTTCTGCCCCTCTCTATCCTTGTCTCTGTCTTCATTTTCTTCCTCTATCGTTGTCGTTTTCTTCATCATACACACACACACGCACGCACGCACGCACACGCACACACACAAACACACCACACACACACACACACACACACACACACACACACACACACACACACACACACACACACACACACACACACACACACACACACACACACACACACACACACACACACACACACACACACACACACACACACACACACATACACACACACACACAATTTGCAGTTTACACATATACACAGACAAATGCACATACATTGATTCGCATTTACAGATGTTCAGCAGAACCTGCTCCCCATACCCACCCCCACCACCTTCTGTGCTTCCTCAAAAATCCAGGTTGCTCTTCTCCTTCTCCACATTTTTTTTTTTTTGTATCTCTGTCTCTACATCTGCCTTTTCTCCTCAGTCAGTCTCCCGTTTACTCTCTCCATCTCTTCACCACGCACAAACAACTCCTGCTATGCACAACCAACCACTGATCGTCGCTAGTTCATTGTGTCTCGTGTTCATTTAAAAAATATTCCATCATAGCATCAGTTGAAAGGTTAGTTCTTTTTTCTGTTCCTTTTTATGTATTTTATTTTTTTTTGTTTTTGTTTTTACAACAGAAGACTAACTGTTGATTTATCATCTCTTACAGGACAGAAGCAACGCGTTTCGATCCTGGGTCTTCTACAGGCTAGACAAAGTTTCAGTTTCATCAGGGAGGCGTCACTGCGTGTGGACTAGTCCATATACGCTACATCACATCAGCTAAGTATTGAGACCACACTACGCATGATTTTAAGCTGGTGGATAAATGAATTAAACAGCTAAGATGAAAGAACTGAAGACGGGGGTCTCGTGGCTTCGACTTAGCAGATGCTGACCTACGCATTAGGCCAATGAGCTGGTCAGACCCTGAGTGCCTTTCTAACATTTGTTGTCTTTTTTTTTTTTTTTTAGCATGTTCTGCGTAGTGAATGTACAAATGTGTGTATGGATGTGTGGGCACGGGCATATGAGTGTGTGTGCGTGCGCATGTGTGTATGCACGTGCATACGTGTGTACACGCTTGTGTATGTATGTGTGCGCGCACGTGTGTGTGTGTGTGTTGTGTGTGTGCGCGCGCGCGCGCACGCGCACACGCTTATGTGTGTGTGTGTGTGCGCTCGCGCGCGCACGTGTGTGTGCGTGTGCAGAAGATCGTGTGCCTGTGTGTGTGTAGTTTGTGGATTTATGCGAGCATACACACGTATCTGCATATATGTGTGTACGTATGTATGTGCATATGTGTGTGTCTTTGTATGTGGGCGTGTACGCATGTGCGTGTGAGTATGCATTTGTGCGTTCATATGTATGCGTGTATGTGCGCACACTTGTGGGACGTACGAAAAGAAGTCCAAAGGAACAGCAGCATAGCTGTGAACGGATAGTGTCCCTGCTTCTGCTAGTTGAGAGAGAAGTGTGACGAGGTAAAGCGTAGGAAGTGGAAACATTGCAAATAAAGAAGAGCTGGAAATATGGCAGGCTGAAACAGACATGTCATCTGCTGGTTCCATTAGATTAGCAATTCAGTTACCCAGTTGTAAATTACGTGTTGAGAGCAGTGTTTGTTTTTTTTTTTTTTTTAATATCTCAGTGGTCTAAGACCCTGGACATCAACAAGAGCACTTCCACCCACTGCCCACCCCTCAGCCCCCAGGTCCACCCGCCACGCCCCCTACACCTATCCCTACACCCCTCCACCCACACATACACACCACTCACTCTTCCGCTCCAGCATGCCATGGTATCCTGCTGTGGTTCACGTCCTGCTCATTTCCGTCAGAAAACTGATCAGCCGATGGATTCCTTCCTTCCTTCTAGCTTTCATTCTGTAGTCCTTGGTGCTTGCCGATATCAGGTGGTCAAGTGGTATTAGTTAAAGCCCAGCGGGTCCTGGAGATTGTGAAGAAGTCATTGCACTTTATGAATGTATCAGGATATCCATCACATCTAAACTTTACATGGGCGCGCGCGCGCGCGCGCGCCACACACACACACACACACACACACACACACACACACACACACACACACACAACACACACACACACACACACACACACACACACACACACACACACACACACACATATGCACACACGCAATCACGCACGCACACTACTACTACTACTACTACTACTACTACTACTACTACTACTACTCTGTGTTTTTCATTCAGATGCAGGTACAACTGTGGGTACAAATCAGTTTATGTTCATAAGATTTACGCACACAATGTCGAACAATTATTTTTTTCCCCATGCATTTGAGAATCAACACGAGAAAGAGGCCTGCTTAATGACATTTATTCATCGTAGATTGATCGCCTTATTTCCATTTCATGGTGGAGCAATCGAAAAAAGAGAGAGAGAGAGAGAGAGAGAGAGAGAGAGAGAGAGAGAGAGAGAGAGAGAGAGAGAGAGAGAAAACTTAGCAACAATTTGAAACATTAAATTCAGATATCCCCAAGAAATTGAAATAATCAGCAGTTTTCACTGTACAAGGCTGTTTCTGTGACAATGTAATCATGCTCGTTTACGTGGAAATCTGTGTGAACCAAGGAAACTGATTTCATGTTCATTCACGCTTATTAATAGGGTAACGACAGACTTACAGAAAACACAGCAAACAGTTTAAGGATGCAGCGTGTCTACTGTTTTGAAGAAAAAAAAAAGCAGCATCGAAGAGAGAGAGAGAGAGAAAGAAAGAAAGAGAGAGAGAGAGAGAGAGAGAGAGAGAGAGAGAGAGAGAGAGAATTCGGATTAGGACGATGACCATACAAAGAGGTCAGTCACGTAGGAAGACCTTGAAACAAAGAGATTACAATATAACGAGGAACCAGAGTTTGCTTTTCATTTACACACTGTACTGGATAAATATTGTTGAGGGCAGGAAGTTTGAAGTAACGCACTTCCACTGGGCTGCACAACTAACAAGACGAGAGGCATTGTTCTGGATCTTCTTAATATGATAAGATTTGTTGGCCTGTCTTGCTAATAGTGAGCATCAGTATTCTACTGTGCAGAACATCAAAAGGCGTGGGGGCTATAATCCAGGGCGGTTAGACCCTATTTGACCATGTATTACATGATCACAGGGTGATCAAAGCCCAAAGTCCAGCCAGTGTCAAATATTTATGAAGCTTTAGGACTAGTGGGGCAATGAGAAAAAGCGTCCTCTCTCTCTCTCTCTCTCTCTCTCTCTCTCTCTCTCTCTCTCTCTCTCTCTCTCTCTGTCTCTCTCTCTAGTCCCTAAGAAACAAAATCTTCTATTTTTTTTAAACGTTTCTTGGAACAATGTGTTGGCCCTGAGAAGTGTGGCGGTTATGGAGGGAGGGAAGCTATGAACCTTGTCAGAAATAGATCACAGGTCATTCTGAATGCACGCCAAAACTTCTGAGTGTGTTCTTGTCGATCAGTCTGCCCCAAGCAGTTTACTCTCGCTATATTCAAACTGGATGAAATATATATAGCAAATGACAAACTCTTGGCAAATTAACGTTGGTAAAAAAATAGTATGACCAGCTCTCATTCAGTACTTGCAGTAGAAACAATTTGCTGAAAAGGGGACTGGTGTTGGACAGCAGTGTGCAGGTATTGTCAGAAACGTGACTACTAAGAAGGCAGAGGTTGCATTTCTGTCTTCCTCTTTTCTTATACGTTAATCGCACGTACTAAAACATTCAGTGGACTGAAAACTGCCGTTCTTCAATATCAGCATTATTGTGTGGCACGTTTCACGCATGCGTGACTGACCCTACGACGTCGAAATGGTCGTCCTCTTTCAAAACACTGATTTATATTCTGTAGGCATGTTTGTTGATAGCCAGGGCAGCAGACGACTTTGGGACTGGGATGACTGAAAAGGACTTTGTCATAAAAGGATGGGGAAGAGAGAGAGAGAGAGAGAAGAGAGACAGACAGACAGAGAGTTTGCAGAATGAGAGAGAGAGAGAGAGAGAGAGAGAGAGAGAGAGAGAGAGAGAGAGAGAGAGAGAGGCGAAGAGGATATGGGGCTAAGGGAGTAATAGCTGAAGTTAATCTCATCAGAAATGTACATGTTTTACAGACTGTTAGTATTTAACTGTACCTGTTAATAGAGCGTTTCCTTTTTTCACTCCTTCATGTGACTATATCATTACCGAACAAAGTGTTTTCTACCCTATTTTTCTGTCGATAGTAGTAAAGAGAACCAGACAGAAAGAGAGGAAAAGGAGAGAGAGAGAGAGAGAGAGAGAGAGAGAGAGAGAGAGAGAGAGAGAGAGAGAGAGAAGAGATAGAGGGGGGGAAGAGAGAGTGAAAGAGAGAGAGAGAGAGAGAGGAGGGGAGAGAGAACTGATATCTTCAAACATTCAAAAATAAATTGATGGCGCACAGACATGCACACAAACGCCCATGTCCGATACCACACAGTCAACTCTGGAACTTACCACGTGCGGTGAGAAGGCGAGTTGGTTGAGAGAGTCAGAGGAAATAATGATCCCGCTGCCTTCACGGGAGAGCAGCCAGACGGATAATGATGGCGTGGAATGGCCGACACCAGAGGAAGCCGGGAAATTGCCGACAGTCATACTATGCCAACCGACCAGCTTTTCGTGAAACATAAGCTGAAGAGGTGACCGGGACAAACTTATAGGGAACGCTGGGTTGAAAGTGGAGTCGGTGTGGGCAGAAGCTGAAAGGAAGAAAAGAAGAGCAGAACTATTAGACCACCCAACAAAAGCAACAGATTAATTTCAATATGGTATGTGTCTCGACCTTAGAGGTGATTTTTATGACTATTATCATTATAGACTATTTGACTATGCACATCTTTTGAAAGTTTATGACATATATAGGGGGACAACACTACCCTGCGAAAGATAGAAATGACAAAGATGATATCCTATAAACCAAACACCAAAAGACATTACAATTACTAACATGGAAGTTACATTACTGACTCTAGAAGGAAGATAAGACCGGGTCATGCTACGATGACAGTTACATATGACAAACAAAAGCAAGAAAGAAGTGGAGTGACTGTAATTAGGTGTTCAAACAAAAACATAAACGTTGGGTAACTAGTCTGCCAAACAAACGCATCACACCAATGACCACATAGTTTCCACGCACTTTCACCATGGCCTCCTACAGGCAAGATGAAAAAGGGAAACACTAAAACAGTAAAAGATGTTGGCCGAGTGCAGGCAGGAGTGGGAACAAGAGAACAAAGTTTTAGCTACAAGGCAGCTGATTAAAGGGAACTGTAACCAATCACACGATTAAAGCAGCATGTTTGGATCCAGGGTATCTTATAGATAAGATAAACTGAAGGGACACATGGAAATAAGCCAAAGGGACAACAGTTGTTCTGTGAATATATACTGGGTTTTTTTTTTTATTGTGTTGTTTTTGTTTGTTTGTTTGTTTGTTTTTTTTGGGGTTTTTTTTTTTTTTTTTTTTTTTTTTTTGCTTTCGCAGGCCGAGTAAGAAGTGTAATGAGTCAAAACTTGGAAAGTGGAAACACCGGAACGGGTGAAAAATTGGAAGTGTGGAAGGTGGAAACGAGACGTCATCTGTTCGTTCCATTCACTTGTCAGAGATGGCATCCAGCTGCCATTCACATGATGGGAACGGTTTGTTATCTTGGTGCTCTAAGACCTTGACACCAGCAAGAGCACTACCCGTATTCTACGCCTACTCCACCCCCAAAGCCCCTTACCCTCACCACCATTCCTCTTCAAACACACACACACACACACACACACACACACACACACACACACACACACACACACACACACACCTCTCTTCATTTTCACCACTCCTAAGTATCCTGCTGCCGTTCACTTCCAGCTCATTTCCGCCAGAGAAGTGATTAACTGATTGGTTCTTTCCTTCCTTCTTTCTTTCAGTCAGTGCTCTTCTGTCAATGTCTGCTGGCATAAAACGGTGGAGGCAAGCCGTTTTTGATTATAGCCTAGCTGACCGCGAAGGTCACGAGGCCATCATCACACTGAGTGGTGCATGAATGTCCCTGGATACGCATCGCATCTCAGCTTTACATGAGCATATTGGCTTCCAGTTGGGTTCACTTCGCTGGTTGTCCACTGCCGATGGAAAGATGAATTGTTGCGTAGTATTGTTATGATGATGATCATCATGATGATGATGATCATCATCATCATCATCATTATCATTATTATCATTATCAGTCATTACTATTAGCATCTTATTATTGTTATCATTAGCATGTTATTATGATTATGGTTATTATTATCACGATTACTATCATTACTACTATCTTTACTTTCATTATTATCATTGTTATTATTATCATCATCATTATTATTATCATTATTATTATTATTATCATCACTATTATTATTATTATTGTTGTTACTACTTTTTATTTCATAAACATTATAATAAGTATAGTTGTTGTTGACATACTATTATTGTTGTTGTTCTTGTTGAGTTGTTTGTTTTTTTTTCGGGGAGGGGGGAGGGGGGGGGGGGGAAATGCGTCTGTTTGTGTAAACCTCCCTTCCTCTCTCTCTCTCTCTCTCTCTCTCTCTCTCTCTCTCTCTCTCTCTCTTACTTTTGCTTTAAAATCTCAAGAGCTGGAGTCAGTTTTCCTTTTATTAAACTACACAACTTTTTTCACATCTTTAGCTTTTATATGGAGGTAGGTCATTGAAACGGTAGATATTACGGCACGTGCCTTCTTTTTATGAAAATCATTTCAGAAGATTCTTTTCCGAAGTTCAGTCTCTTTAGGCCTATAGTTCTGAAACAACGCATAAGGTCAGGGACTATCTCCCTTCGTATTAGCTCTTTGTACTAGCCTCTTTCCTTGTACACTTATTTACTTGTTTAATGTTTTTTTTATGCATTTTTGTAACCTCTGTGCATTGTGGTCTCATGACACAGCCAATATGGTGTGGCGTATGGGTGGTAGTATGCATTCAGTGATGTGTTTTCATGAAACTAAAGTACACCTCTGGAACATGAACGTCAGGGCGCGGTGAGAAAGATGGTTAATGATAATGATCATGTTGCTGATGACGTTAATGATCCTGATGATGATCATGGCAGGGACGCAAATCATTCCAACTGCTCACTTGCGTGTTCACAAATACCTGCCATTAGCTTTTATCTGCCACGGTATGACACACACATGAATGACGAAAGAAGCGGGAAAGGGGCAGATGAAGTGGGTAGTGGGGGAAAAGGGGAAGGGGGCATATACGAAAAGGGATATCTAAGATTATCATACTCCTGAAAGGAACATTACCATCAATAGTAATAGTAAACAGCAATAGCATCTCAATAATAACAACAATACCTACAACATTGACAAGAACAACATGACTATCCAAGGGGGGGGGGGGGGGGGGGGGGGGGGGCGAAACATGTGCAAATGGACATGAAGTATGCAAACACTTTTTTACTTTCTCTTACGATAGCTGATTAAACATATGTATATATGTATACACACACACACACACACACACACACACACACACACACACACACATATATATATATATATATATATACACATATATATATACACACATATACATACATATATATATATATATATATACATATACATATATACACATATATACACACACACATACATACACATACACATATACATACATACACATACATATACATACATACATACATACATACACACACATACACATACATACACATACATACATACACATACATACATATACATACACATGCTTTACACACATATGCACACACACATATACATACATATATATACACACACATGCATATATACACACATACATACACACACACAGTTAGGTAGAAAACAAGCCAAAATAAGTAATACCTCAATGAAAAAAAAAGAGAGTTTCATACATACACATACATTATACATACACATATCAATTATACAGTGAAAAGTAAAGGTGTATAAAAGTTCCATTCTATAGTAAACCTAGACACCTTATCATTAATTTTCGCATTATATGTTCTATCTTGTATCTTTTATTCAGCTGCTTCTGAAAGGTAGTTAAGTTAGGTGGGGATTTTTCTAATATACATTTGTATATATACTGTTTGGCAAACATTATTATAAATTCAAAAATACTATCTGTATTAGTATGGTTATCCACATTAAAAAGTACCAATTCACGCGAAATCTTTAGATCATAAACATTTTCACATTTTTCATTGAACATTCTTTCCAAAGAGGTCCAAAAACATCTAATGTGTCTACAACTCCAGAAAGAATGTTCAATAGAGTCTCTTGTTTCATTACATAATGAACAGTTTGTTGTGGCAGATACCCCCATTGCACTTAAAAACAACATTTGTTGCAATAATTCTATGAACAATTCTAATCTGTAGCCACTTTAATCTAACATCTTTAGTTTTATGTATTTTAAGGAACACACCTCTTTCAAGGAACATCATCAACATTTAATTTTTGTGTCCATTTCAAACAACAATTAGGTCTAACATTGTCTTGTGTTAACATTTCATACAGTAATTTTGATCCTTTTGATACCTTATAAATATGTCTTAATGCATTCGGTATGTCCAAAAATCTGTTATTGTCTGTATTTCGTTTTATTCCACTTATTCTGATATATTCTTTAATTGCCGATATAATACCATTAAACGTGACAAAAATCAATCTTACATCCATGATTTGTTGAAAATTCCTCAAATGTCATAAATTCTCCATTAGTCTTGAGAAAATGTTTTATGGCGTACACTCCTTTTCTTATCAATTTATTATGTTTAATTACTACATTACCAATTTTTACATTTTCGTTATAGAAAATCGGTTCAGAAAGCAATTCATTCCAAGTTTTGGGTTTTACATTAAAACGAAATAGCTTATATGCTTTCAGTACATGCATCCAAAAGGTGCTTATGTTTTTATGCTTAAAATCAAAAGCTGTTCCATAGTATTCTAGAAACGAAAGAATCGGGCATATTTCTGTTGCTATACATTTCCACTTATGGTTTGTGGTTTTTTAGTTTTTTAATCCATGACAGTTTCAAAGCACAGATATATTTCCTTATGTCAGGTATGTTTAGGCCCACCCTGTTTCGTTGTTTTTTGATAGAAGTTTTCCGACTAATTTTATCTTGTTTTCCATTCCAGACAAACTGAAAGCATAGTTTCTGGAGGTTTCCTATGAAGTAGTCTGGTGGATCTGGGAGTAACATCCATAAGTGTATTAATTTGGACAAAACAAGCGATTTCAAAACAGCTACTCTGCCTATTGGGGTAATGGTTCTTTGTGACCAAATCTTTAACAGTATTTTAACTTCCGAAAATTTTTCGTTATAGTTAATACTTTCACAATCCTTAAGATCTTGAGTGAACCATATACCTAGTATCTTGAATCTAGGAGATTCCATATCATTTTTAAGTGAGGGGAGTAAGTTACTTGTGATCTTTTCTTGCTTCCTAACCATACTGCTTGTGTTTTACTACTGTTCATATGCAGTCCTGACACTCTACCAAAGCGATCAAGAAGAAATAGTTTTTTTCAAATGAAGTTTTATCTCCTACATTAAATAACTGAGTATCATCGGCAAACTGGGAAAATTTTGTGTTCAGTGTCCCCGATATTAATTCCTTTGATCAATTCTCTTCCTTAATCATTATTGCCAAAATTTCCGCACAAAGAATAAACAAATATGGGGAAAGTGGGTCTCCTTGTCTGCATCCTCTTTCTACCTGAAACCACTGGGAAGTATTTCCATTAACAATAACTGTTGACTTTATATTTTTTGTAAAAAACGTCTCAATCCATCGACAAATGCTTTCTCCAAAGCCATATCCTCTTAAGATCTTAAACATAAACTTCCAACTTAAAGAATCAAAAGCTTTTTCAAAATCAATGCTTAGAAGTAAACCTGGAATATTCTTTGCATCTAAATAAGTAATTAGATCATATATTAATCTCAAGTTGTTGCCTATGTATCTGTTGGCCATAAAACCAGACTGATCTTCATTTATCAACTGTGGTAAAACCTTTTTTATTCTGTTTGAAATGCATGAAGAACCTATCTTATAGACAAATTCAGGAGAGATATAGGGCGCCAGTTTTGAATATAATCTTTCGGTTTATCACCTTTAGGAATACAAGTGATCAATCCTTCCTTTTGTGTTGTGGACAGTTCTCCATCCTGTATGCTTCATTTAAAGCTCTCACTACAAAAGGCCCAATCTGCTTCCAAAAAAAACTTAAAGAATCAGCACTAAATCCATCTGTCCCTGGACTTTTACCGTTCTGCATGTTTTTTAATGCAAAACCTGCCTCTCTTCTAAAGTAATTTCGCCTTCTAATAATTGCTCCTCTTCTTTCGATAGTTTAGGAACATTTCTTATAAGGTCTGAGACTTCACATTCTTCTATGTCTCTTTCCTTGTATAAGTTTTCATAAAAACACTTAACTTCCTTCATGATATCTTTCTGGTTTTCCGTGGAATGTCCATCTTTAGTTACTAATCTTGTCATCTGTTTGCTAATATAATTTCTTTTTTCAAAGATTACAAAAATATTTCGAAACCTTCTCCCCCTCTGCAATCCATCTGGCTTTTGATCTCAACAATACTCCCTCCATTTTCCTCTCTCGTATGACTTCAAGTTCCGTATTCATTTCTTTAAGCGTGATAATTTCATTTTCAGTTATATTTTCTGTATTTTCTAATGTTTCAATATCTTTTATTAGTTTGTTTTCATGGTCTCTCATTTTCTTGTTTTTTTCATAGTAGCATAAGCAACTGTTTTTGCACGGATTTTCATCAGCATAAAATCAAGGAAAAGTTTGTCGGAGACTTGTAACTGTATTTCTGATTTAGGGACATCCTTTATTGTTGTTCTGTCATAGTGAGCAGTTGCATATTCACTAATAACATCAAAAATTTCTGAATTTATTTCTTCTACGTAGTATTTATCCCTAAGTAAAGAGGAGTTAAATTTCCAAAAATTATGAATTTTTTCGGTTTTGCCAAATTTTAGCGTTAATGTTACCATGGAGTGGTCAGAACGGTATCCTGGAAGAATATCAGTATTTTCAAAGTACCAAACAAAGTGTCTGATAACAGAAAAAAATCGAGCCTACTTTGCTTTAAAGGAGTTGATTTTCTCCAGGTATAGCGTCTGCATTCTGGATTGTTTTCCCTCCAAACATCGGATAATCCACATTCTTCAGTCATTTTCTGTAGTTCTTCTCTAGCTTTAGGATTATTAACCTGTTTATAATTACAACAATCGATATATGGATCTATCGCAATATTCCAGTCTCCCACTGCAATGATATTATGATTCTATAACTCTTGATTTTATCTTTTAACACTCTATAAAAAACAATGGATCGTCTCTATTCGGACCATAAACATTAACTAAAAGTATTTCCTTTTGCATTATAGAGAAGGATACAAATCATGAAATTACCATTTTCATTGCGGTATATATTTCTTATGTTAAATTCGAAGTTATTTGAAAACAGGACAGCTACTCCTCTTGCATTTGATCGAAAGGACGCAAAGAAGCATTCAAATCCCCATTCAGATTTTTACATATTTTTCCAATTTATTATTGAAATGAGTATCTTGGAGACAATAGATAGAGAATCTTTTTTGTTTTTAGATAGTGAAATACATCTCTTCGTTTATACATGTCTCCCAGGCCTTGGCAGTTTAATGACAAAATCGTGATACTATCCATGGTTAGTAATACCTTTCTTTACTAAAACAGCTGT